>PVIA01006491.1:0-96817 GCA_004024845.1 Tonatia bakeri
AAAGGAAAGGAAAGGAAAGGAAAGGAAAGGAAAGGAAAGGAAAGGAAAGGAAAGGAAAGAAAGGGAGAGAGAAAAGGAAGAATCCCAGCAATCTGATGAAGTCATGGAGAATGGTTAGGCAACTGAAAGTCATGGGGAAATAACATAAACCTTATTTTTAAAAGTTTATTATTATTGTTGTTGTTGTTGTTAAGTGCACGGAGTAAAGCACTGTTGCTTTACTACTGGGGAGAGTCCATCTAGCCGGTGAGTCCGACCAGAAAAGTGATGTGAGCAGCAGGGTTCTGAGGAACGGTTGTTTGAAGTCATTCTCTCTGAAGTCACCGCTGAACTTGGTGCCTGGATGGAATCTCAACGCAATATATTTTGTCTTGGAAACGATGTTCATGGAAATAGAATCGGGATCGTTTTCCTTGTTCTGCTCTGCTGAGGCAGTCCAATAATTGTGTATGCTAACCACCCTCTATTTATTTAAAAGACCTCATTGTACTTCAGATAAATGCAGTGATGATTTCAAGATCACCCACCGAAAACGACAATTCTGGAGACGCGGAGAAGCCAGGCCTGACTACATGTCTAGACTTCTTTGTACTAACCCATGATGTTGTGTTAATTAAAGGCAATCAAAATCCCACTTTTTAAAGGATGGTCCATATAATTAAAAACATACCTGCTACAATGTTGAGTCCTTTCCTAGGATATTCCTAGAAGGTTCTGAGAGACAGCTAATTGCCCTAATTTACCCATCAGGAAGTACAACCTGATTGTATGTAATTTACCACCTAAATTAAACCTCAAAGAATTTTAACCACTGTGTTTCCAGGATTAGTAGATTTGGATCAGGTACTCTCAGACACTTATGAAAACAATGGGCTCTCTCCCTTTTCTAAAAGGTAATTAATGCAGTCAGTGCAAGGCCAGTATTTCCTTCCTGAAATAAGCAATTTGAATACAAAAGTATTTATCTTAAAATGCTAGCACAGCATCAGTAAAAGGTTGATGTGTAATTTGAGAAGTAGAAAGAGAATTCCAATTTCTTTTGAAATGTTTTCCATGCCTATCATCAACATTTTCCCAGCTTAAACCTGGATTGAGTTGTCTCTCCACGTCCTCGGTCGGAGGAGGCGGAGAGACACAGTGTTTTGTCGGATTACAGCTACTCGACCCACCGCTTTTCATTAAATCAGTGAAGAATCCGCCAAGCCAGTCTGGTGTCTTGAAGGAAAAAGAACTCCTTGGTTAACCAAATGTTTCACTTTATAAATTGGCTGCTTTCTCGTTGCATGGATACAGCACTGGATACAACTAAAAATTAGATTTTCTACAATCACCCTAAGAGTCGTTTAAACCTCTCAAGGAAGCTCTTGCAGGACCGAGTTGGAAATGCCCAGACACTATGGAGAAGGACAAACCAGCACTGGGTCTTCTCTGCTGCACTTAATGCTCCTTCCCACTCTCCCCCTGGTGACCCAGACCCAGGTATGGAGACACCTGCTCGGAATTGCACTCCCAGGGGGCTGTCGGTCCTCTAACCCTAGCTCAGATGTTGACCAATGAAGACTGCCAGCTCTCAGCTTCCAGAAGGGCCTTGAGATCTAATGAGAGGTTAGAAGGAGTAGCATCTCAGGAGACTAGATTTCAAGTAGACGGAGGTGTGCAATTTGGGGAGTGAGGGCATTCTCAGATCTCATCCCACAGATATCTGCATCTCTGTGGAGGCTGGTCCATGCAAGAAACGCAGGTGATGGAAAGGCACAGCCAGGCTCAGACACTGAGGGTATTGATTAGTCCAATTCTTCGTTCGTACTCCCATGACTATTTCTATCTAATTTGAGGGCCCTACGGATGAGTTTGGAGAATTTAGTAGCTAAAAGTGATGAGCTAGGGGAAGGAAGGACAAGGATACACAACCACAAGTATTTACTGAGAGCTAACACACCCACGTGGAACCAGGTACACAGCTGAACAAAACAGGTGTTGTCCCCCTGACACGTGGTAAGAGCGTGATGGGAGCTACAGAGGAGTCAAACATATACATATAACTTTGAGTTGCAATAAATACTGTGAGGGAAAATAAGTGGGTCCCAAGAGCGTTACCGAGGGTCTTTACTTTTCCTTTTCAACTCAACAGTGAAGGTCACAGACTCTGGAACCACAATGTCTGGGTGCAAATGCCAGCTCAGCTGTGTGATCTTGGGCTCATTACTCAAGCTTTCTGCGCTTGACATTTTCTCACCTGGAAGGTGGGATAATAATACCTGCTTCATGGAGCTGTGAGGGTGAAATGAGTTAATACATGTACAGTGATTAGCAGAGAGACTGGCACAGAGGAAACCTTTCACTATCATTATTGCTCCTGGGGGTCGGGGAGGGAGCTTCGTTGAGGAAATGCTGGCGGAGGCTGAGAAGGAGGAAGCCCCAGGAGGGTGGCAGGAAGGGGACTCTGCCCGAGCTTACGTCTCCTGGGATGAGCATCGATGCAGCACATGCAGCATGTTAGAGGAACAGAGAGAAGGAAGAGGCCATCGGGAGCATGCCGTGTGACACCCGCTGGGATGAGGCTCCAGAGGAGAACAGAGATCGGGTTAGGTCAGAATTTGAAGAGCATTCGAAGGATTTCAAATTTTATTCTAAGTGCAATGGGAAGCCACAGACACATGTTCAAGTAAAAAACGACATGATGCAATAGATGCTTTAAAAAGGAACGTTTTGCCGACCCTGTCGAGAATGGAAAACTCCGGGGCGGGGAAACCGTCACGGGGCTGTGTTAGTCTAGTGAGCATTCCCTAGAGCAGCAATTTTCACCTGGTGTGCCGCAGGAATTTTTCAAACATGCAGCACCTGACAATTTAGTCAGGGGCACTGACTTTTTGTCTTTCAGATTGTTGAATTAAAAAAATGACAACAACCAACACTGTAATAACTCTCTGGTGTGAATGAATTAAAATTATACCTTAGTTTTTCGTCAGATCAGCAAAAAATATATTTTTTGGTGTGCCACGGAATTTTGGTAACTAGTTCATGGGTACCATGAGATGCAAAGGGTTGAAATTGCTGCTCTAGAGAAACAGGGTTAATAGGATGCAAAACCCCGATGTCTGTCCGTCGGTCTTCCTGCACGCACGAGCATACGATGAGCGAGAGACAGAGAGAGAGAGGGATTCATTTTAGTGAATTAACTCTGCTATTCTGTGGGCTGTCAAGGCTGAAATTTGCTGGACAGGCCCCAAGGCTGAAATTCCAGCAAGAGCTGATGTGACAATTCTGAGTCCAAAGGCAGCCTGGAAGCCAAATTCCTTTCCCGTTGGGGGACTTCAATCTTTTCTCTGAAGGTCTTCAGTGGATTGGAGAGGCCCACCCACGTTATGGAGGATCATCTGCCTGACACAGAGTCGGCTGATTTAAGTGTTCTCTCACATAAAAAGTACCTTCACAGCTACATCTGCACTGGCGTCTGCCCGAACTACCGAGCACCATCGCCCACCACTTTGACGTATGAAACGAATCACCGCAGAAGCTGTTGCCATGGCCCACGGGAGAGGTGATGGTGAGCTAGGTCCTGACTGCGGTGACCGAGAGAAGCGGTTGGAGTCCAGCTTTGGTTTGAAAAAGACGGAGCAGAGCTGGGTGCTGATTAGTTGCAGAATGGCGGGAGTCGAGAACACCCCCTCGACTTCCAGCTCTGGCCAAAAGCACAGCTCCCCCTGGCCCTTCTGGTCAAAGGCAGGAGGTAGGTAGGAGAGAGAGAGGAAGTACCAGGGATGTGTGGAGAGAGGAGGAAGAGAGAGAGAGAGAGAGAGAACCAGGGGTGGGCTCCTTTCCTGTGCGGAGGTCCTACTGAGGGTTGGGGTGGGGCCAGGGGGAACTTCACCCACTGGGTGCCATTGGTACCAGCACTGAGAAATGTTTCACTGGGAAGTAGCCTTTGCTAGCAGCGGATTATGGCACAGATGAATAACCTTTTACAACAGTGCCCCTGCCTCATACTAAATGTGGCCCTGTGGAAGGCAGGTGCTCACCGGAAGGGCTGGCTCATCCCACCGTGAACCCCAGTGGGTCCATGGGGAAAGGGTGCTGCTTCCTTCCTGCAAAGCTCAGGGACAGTCGCCTCTGAAAAGAGGCAGACAAGCTGTGTTGATGAAGCTGAGGAGTACTGGACTGAAAAGTTGGCCATCTAATTTGGTGACATGGACATCCCTGGGACCCTTAGAAGAGTGGATTTGCTGATAGTCCCATTTGGTGGATGAACCAATTGAGGTTAGACGGGTAAACTAAATAGTCCTAGTCCAAGCCAGCAGCTCAGTTTGTCTCTCTCCCAAAACCAGGCTCCTCATTTTTGCTGTTTTCTTCCTCCGAGAAGGTGTGCAGGGTAAGGCCTCACTGCTCCTCCGTGAGCGGACACTCTTTTCTTCACGCAGCTGGGGTGGAGTGGCGCTCCGGTTCTAGAAGTTAGCCCCGATCCAAACAAGGTCTTCTGAAAACACCCTGAAGTTCTAACCCTTAAGACTGGTTCACCAAACTCATAACGTTTGACAACATTTTCTTAAAGTCTTCTGACAACACTTCACCCCAAACGAAGAACCACTTGACCGTATTGAACAGCTAATTTAGTATCAGCCCAGCAACTTCGAAATAAGCACTTGAAGAATAAAATTTAAATGATAGTTCTTCTCTAGAAGTTACTGTGGATATATTTACAACTCCCTAATGTGGTTGATTTAACATTCTATTTTCAACTCACATTAAATTCCTTTTGTTTGACTTCTGGGTTTACAAGGGTCAGCGACTTTGCTCGTGTTTTATGATCTTTCCTTCACACATCGGGCAAAAGGCGTAGCCTTGAGTACACTTTGTAGCTGTGGTAATGATGCCTCGTACCCTCCGGAATATATTTAGAAAAATACACATGTAAATCATAGCCAGATCCAAGGAATGGAAGTAATAGAAAGACAAAGCAGCGTGTGAGATACATAGCCAGTAAGAGAGAGAAAAAGGAAGGGAGAGACTAGAAGGTTCTTTATTAGTATATGTACAGGATCGCAGCCAGGGGGTCTGGTCCATCTTCAGTAGAGCCTTGAAGCCAGTCCGTCTTATATGTCACTCTCTGCACCCTACGTTTTTGGGGACTCAGATAAGAGTTACCTTTCCAACCCCATTTCAGAGCATTTTTTTCTTTAATCCACACCTGCTGGTTTAGGATAGTAGCGCCTTAGTTTGATGGAAATCTTTACTGTTGGCTGAGGATGCAGGTAATATTTTTTCAGTATTCAACCTTGAGGTGGCACAGGGTTATTTTCAGCCTGCCTGTCACACCTGGGGTGGCTGAGCACAAGGTTTTTACTTTTGATTGCTGGGTGCACAATTCCTACCTTTCACATGCGGGACAAGCCTCAGCAGAGTTTGCCTACAGCTAGGGGCTGCCACAGGACAAGCTGTGGGCAGCCTTTCCCTCCAGCATCTTCCTTAGGAGGGGCCCTCGCTGTCCTTTGAACCCCTGGGTGGCTCTGGGCGGGCTTCTGCCTCCCTGAGGGTCTGATGTGATTTTTAAAAATGCAGGCAACCACCTTATCAGTCACAGCGTTACCTTTTCGTGTTGAAGGCTTCGGGGTTATAATTTCTTCCTGCTTCATGACTGATTATTTTGCTGTCTGACCTTGAATGACCCTAAGCATTCAAGGTCAAACAGATCCGTCAGGAGAGCAGATCTGTCAGGAGGTAGAATCCATAGCACTTGCTGTATTTTAGCAGAGAGAATTAACATAAAGAATGATTAACTAACCAAATGAAAGCAAATAAACTACATTGTCCCGGAGGTATCACAGAATAAAGAGAATAGGCTGGAGCTACTAAAAATCAGAATTACAACAATGGTTTCAGCAGGAGAGCTGCAGCGTGGAGGCTGACCCCTTGGAGTGGGACTCACAGAAGTGGGGCCTTGGTGCCCACTGGCTTCCTCGTTTGGGCACGCCCTTTGTGGAGCCAATTAGGCAGTGCCCTGGTCAGAGATGGAGACTGGAGCTTCGAGGGGTTCTGGTTCAGGCCAAGGTCAGCCACTGCCTGTGTAGCCTGGGGCCACCTGGCAGGAGCTACGGAGTTATCTGCGGTCGGTAGCTGCCTGTGATGGGCTTGGAGGCATCTGAGATTTGTTATACTGTGAACCAAGGCCAGCTACCACTCGTGCCAGGTTTGGAGCTGGTTAGCAAGAAGTACTGGGTGCATGGAGGCCGGGGCAGCTGGTCTTGGGTTTGTGAACTTTTGAGAGATTTTGGCAGGTTGAGTGGTGTTAGCCAAGTGGATGGAGATTCTGATGAGGCGCCCGCCTGCACCTGCCAGCTGTGTGTGGGGAGGCTCAGCAAAGGGGCGGTGGAGCCTCCCAGAGACGGCTGGCCCTGCGGCCAGACAATCCAGCTCCTCCCGAAGCGTTCCTGGGTCTTTGAGAGATGCTGTCCATCACTGGAGCTTGGGCCAAGTTATGGGAGCAAGTGAGTGAGCTCTTTACCAGGACCCTGGGTGTCCAGCAGCCTCGTCTCGCCCAGACGGAGGCCCTGCTAATGGTCACAGCCAGATGCTGCGGGGGTCTCCTCTTCCCGGAACTGGTTCTCTGGGCTGGGGAGTCCAGGGTGGGGCCGGGATTCCTCACGCCTTAGGGGAAACTCAGCAGCCAAGAGAGTCCTCCTGGTTCTTAACTGTCACATGTGGGTATCTGACCAGCCCATTCTCATGTCCACCACTCCTTCCAGTCTTGACTTGCCTTCTTCTTCTTTTTTTTAAAGGTTTTATTTATTCATTTTTAGAGAGAGGGAAAGAGAGGGAGAGAAACATCAATGTGTGGTTGCCCCTCACACCCCGCCCCCCACCTCCTGGGGACCTGCCCCGCAACCTAGGCAGGTGCCCTGACCAAGCATCAAACCGGCGACCCTTTGTTCTGCAGCCAGCCCTCAGTCCACTGAGCCTCACCAGCCGGGGCAACTTGCCTTGCTCTTTATGTCCTTAATCATAGGACTTCTGGTCAGCGGGTCTCCAGGTGGCGCTGAGGGCTGGTTTTCCTGTGATTTCGTGGTCATTTGGATGTGTTATGGGGGGAGACATGCACAGCATCTACCTGCCCTGTTATCTTGACCAGAAGGAAAAAGGTACATTTTTAAAAATTGAGAGCATTTCACCGAACATAGGAAGTTCCATTCGTGGGCTGTCTAGTTTAAGGTAATTTGTTACGCAGGCTTGATGACTCATATGCCTCGGCACTGGGAAACCGAGGGGGTGACCAGTGTTTTAAAAAACTGTCACTGGCCTCATCTGGGTGGGCACTACCATTCCTCCCCGTGGGCCTTACCTCTCACACCCACACCTTTCCCAGGGAATCTCCAGTAAACACAGCACCATCCTGGGTGTTTAGGAGCCAACTTGTGCATTCCACACCAGACTTGCAGCAGAATATCCAGCACCTAGCAATTTGCATAAAGGAAAAAAATTATTTTCGTAGTCCAGACATCACTTTGTTGCTATAGTCATAGACATAAGCTTCATGGTCACGGACATCCAGCTGCAGATGACATCATGATCGTGTGTCCATTTTAACAGGAGAAGTCCACCACAGGCCCCCAGAGGCCGTAGGTCCTTACCGTTTGTGAGGCAGACGACACTACCCTTGTACGATGTTGCTAGCACTCCGCGAGTGCGGATATCATGAATCAAAGCAACGGCCCTTGCTGGGTCAGCGTTCCATTGAAAATGCTCCCACCAGCTCAGCTATTAGCTTCATTTTGCAATTGATTCCCTGTATTGTCACCCATATTAGATGACAGAGGAGAGGGGGAAACACAGAGGGGAGACGTATGCCTGCTGAGACAATTGCAGCGGTCCCTCGCTGCTGGAACAAAAACAAAAAGATTCTCTTTCATCCCTTCACGTCTCTGTGTGTGCCACATCCAAGTGCAGCTCAGCCAAGGACTCAGACGTTAAAAAGTCCTCGTGATGTTTCCAGAACAATACATTATCCAACTTTCGAACAAGCGACCGACAAGGTGACTGATGGCTGGTGGGCTGGTCCTGTGCCCCAGAGAAGTGTCCTAGCCATGCTTGAAAGCACTTCCTCCGTGGAGCCAATGTGGGAATCTGGAAAGGATGATTTTTTTTGCCACTGGACCAGGCCAACTATGGTTCCTTCACGCTGTGCTTGTGTTCTGTGCAGCTAGAAGGAAAGCACGGATGTGTCTCCTTCCTTCCCATATTTGGGCTTCCGAGGGGCTCCGTCTTCCACGTGAGCGAGGGTGTCAGGAGGTAAGACCCTTTCCTTTGCTGACGCTGCTGCGGAGGAATCTTGGCGCCACCTTAGAGGATGCAGTTCTTTCTTGCTACCACAGGGCTTTTGTTGGAAGGTCCCGTGGACAGTTCTTTTCTATTTAACACAGCGTGAAGATGGAAATAAGGAGGGAGGGGACAGAGCTCATGGAAGAGGAAACAGAAGCAAGGAGAGAAATGCAGAGGCGAGGGATTTGGAGTTACACGTCCAGGGTTAGAAGAACAGCTGTGGAGGGACCACCTGCCAGGTAATGATGCATTTTTAAGGCCTGAGCAGTGAGCAGAGGTTGTGGAGCAACTTCCTCCACCTCTCTTGAAGGTTCAGCATCCCTGAACTTTCTCTTGAATGTGAACTTGAACCACCCTATCCCTCCTCCCACCTTCTTCCTTGGCCTCCATGCTGGAAATACCGGAGAGAAGGAGTCTGATTCTAGGCCCAAGTCAGCGTGGAAATAAGGCAAGTTTTCTTCGAGGAAATGAAAAAGTAGAAATATAACAGCCTGTGACTGTTGGTCAGGGGTCTCCTCAAAGGGCAGACCACACCTCCTTCTGCTTCAGTGACACCCCAGCAGCTCTGTTCCAAGAGACCTCACACACCTGAGCCCAGGAGTGATCAGAAAAACCGGGAGTGCCCAACAGTTTCTGTCTGTGACGTCATGTTTGAAACTGCTTTGCTCTCAAAGAGACTTTGGACTTTGGAGAGACCCTTTCGATGGAGTCTGGATGAATAGGAAGGAGGGATGTCCCACGCAGGCTGCTGGGGGTGGGGAGAGAAACGCCTTCATTCAATTCTGATAGCAGTACTATATGCTCCACTCTAAAAAGATCGAGGTTCAGTTAGAAGGAAGAGGTCTTGTCATTCCTCAGTCTCGTGGGGTGTAAGAAACTGAGAGTTTCATGTGCCTGAATGTAACATTTGTGCAATTAAAACTTTCTTTAGGTTGGATTTCCATGGGCTTTATTTTTATTTTTTGTATTTTTACTGTATTTTCCCCCTTCTACCCTCTTCTGCCTCCACCCCACGTTCCCCAGCCCCGCTATCACTACACTGCTGCCCATGTGCACGGGTCCTTTTCCTGTTTTGCTCCAGTCAAGGAATGCCCGGGACCACCACAGTGGGGCGAGGCAGGAGGACGTCCTGTAGAAGCTCCTGAGAGGGTACCTGCCTATCGGCACCTGATCTCAGGCTTCGGTCTCCAAATTGCTAAAGAATAAATGCATGCTGTCTGCAGTCACAAACTCTGGGGTAAATTGTTACTGCCGTCTCCGGAAACCAGTACATCATATATGCCCACGATAAATATAATTATACAAAGTTACACTTCTCGCATGCCTCCCTTCCCCTGTGATTCCTGTCTCAGACATTGCTCTGTGCTTTGAAGCAATACCGCTAGCTGCCTTTCCTATCAGAACTGTAACGTGGCCTTCACAGGTAGCAGGGCCGTGGGGCCTCTCTTAGTCGACCACGGATAGAGCAAGGTCCGATGACCTTGAATGAAGTTTGAAGAACTTAGAAAGCTGGGCCTTGGAGACCCAAGGTCAGAGTTCTGTCTTTAATCATTTGCTTAGAGAAAGACGGTGAGGTCTGCATTTCCATTAAATACGGAAAATACTAATTAGGGAAATGGGCAAAGAAGATGATCTCATTACCTGGCAAATTGATTTGAGCTCACCAGCAACTTGGTGCCACTAAATCTCAAAATCATGCCAATGGATAATTTAATACATCCTTTGCAGAGATGTGACAACCGCCACAGTGCAGAAATGGGCCTCGTTTTCTAATTAAAGTCAGCTCCTGGAGGACAACACGGAGGTCAAAATGAGAATGACCTCTGGGTACCTAGAAGCGAATAAAGTGACCAGGGACTACTCGCAGTGATTGGAGGGGAGTGATTGCAGAGGGAAGGGGGAAGATGCAGTAGCTTCGCTCTTCGGGACTTGAGATAAGGACTCCGGCTCTGGAGCCAGCGCAGTAAGATCTGTATCCGACCAGACAGGCGGGAAAGGAGAACAGCTTTCCGATGAAGGAAGCATGTTCCCAGTGATTATTTCTCCGAGAGCCTATTTTCCTTGTTAGGAAATTAAAAAGGAAAATTAGATGGAAAGGTCACAGAATTGATCTTGCTCTGAAAAACAACAATGCAATTACAAAGGCATAGATTTATACCTGGAAATAAAGCTGAGGAAAGAGACGGGTTCCTGCCTGCGTGTCAGCTAGTGGGGGGAGAACGAGCGGCTGCTCCCGCCTAAAGAGCTGCCGAAGCTGGATCTGGTTTCAGGCCAGAGCCCACTGGTCACTCAGAGGTGGCCGAGCTCTGTCCCCAAAAAAGGGCAAGTCCATCAGGACAAGCAGAAAATAGAAGCTGAGATGTCCCTGTTCATCCCCATTTTGTCACAGTGTTATAAATGGTCGACTTCAACCACAAGATCCATCATAAGTTTTCTTTTGTCACGGCTCTTCCCGAGTGGGGGCCGCCCCTCCTCGCTCCCCTTGGCTTCTCTGCACGTTCTCCTCACTATGACTGCGATGGCTGACGAGTGAGAGAAAGGAAGCATGGAGGGTAACTGTCCCTTTCCCCAAAGTATTAATGTCCGGATGTCACTTTCTGGGGAAAGGGGTAAAAACGAGGGTGCAGTTTTTAGAAACCAGATACTTAACTATGAACAGGAGGCACAGCTCTATTCGTCACACAATGTGAGAACTGGAAAAAGGCCCAGGTAGAAGAGACGAGAAAGCAGGTCGGGAAGGTACCTCTGGGAGACGCCCACCATTACCACATCCGGGCTCCCTGCAACCCCCTGGCCAGGGTCTTTTTCACGTTAGGTGTATGCTGTCTATTTTTGTGGAACAAATTACTCAAAGGTAATAAGCATTTGTTAGATTAGAGTTTCTGTGGGTTGGAACTAGGAAGTGTCTTCGCTAGATGATTCCAATCCAGAGTCCCTCACGAAGTTGCAGGGACGCTATTGGCCAGGGGCCACGGTCATCTCAAGCCTCGACTATGGTGGAAGGAGCTGCTTCCAAGCTGCCGGCTGCTGGAAGATTTGGCACTCGGCAGTGGGCACAGCGAGGCTGGCCTCAGTGAGGGGAAGTTCCCATTGCTGAGTGCGTGAGCAACTTCCATTCCTGGTGCCACGGCCCCCCTGTTCATGAGCCCACGGGGCCAAACCAGAGCTGACTGGGAAAGAGGCTGATGACTAACCAGGAACGGGCCACCCTGACCACCCAAATGTTAACAGCCCTCCCCTCCCCCAGAGCATGCACGCGGGACATAATATCTTTACACATTGTGCCCACTCAGAAATGTCTTTCCCCGTACATCTTCTCTAGACCTAGGCCCCAATTTTGTGGTTTTGTCTCTTCCACGTCCCTGGCCATCCTGCCAAACCATCAGCCACAGCTCATGAATTGGTATAGACATGCATCTTTGGGTGTCTCCCCTACCATTATACTCACGCTATTTCCTCGTATTCGATCATTTCTCCCCTCTGGTGGAAATCCTCACACTGTCAGGACAGCCATGGCATGCCACACGAGATCACCTTCAGGATCATGAAATGGAGGTAACGTCTTGGTCAAAAAGGGAATTATGGCTTCCATATAAAAAGTCATCTGAAAGTCAGTCTGGGCTCAGTCCCTGGGGAAACTTCAAGGACCAATGCTGCCTCCAACCTCCTGGGACCACCCTGAGGGCATCGTACCCCTACTCTTGATTGTAAGAGGGTAGCAAACTTCTAAACTTTTGGCCAAACAGAGCTTTACACCTCCATTGCCGCAGAAAAAAGGGAAGGGCAAGAGTAGTAGTTTTACACCAAGTAGTTCCTATCCTTTCTGTTGGGAAAGCAAGAGCTTCCCACTCTGCTCTGATCTCATCGGTGGCGAGTGGGTTCCATGGTCCTTCTGCGGGAGGTGAAATTTCCACTGGTCATCGTGCCTTCCAAAACCAAATTGGGGTGTCCTCTGTGAGGAGGAAGGATGAATGGATATTGGACATTTCTACTACTCTTAACATTTCTCTGTTCCAGGGTTAGGTTGTGTTGAAGTTGGTGCATAGAAACAAGGGTAGGCTGAGGATCAGAGAGAAGGAATAGGGTGAGGTTGAAGGGACTGTCCAGGACAGAGATTAGATGCTGGAGAAATGGATCCCCTTTATTTTTAGCAAATTAGTTGATCTGCAGGCAAGGTCTCATTCCATTTCTTGAAGAGAAGGCCTAAGAGGTAAGGATTTTGTAAACATTGTGCCCCTCCCCTGCCTTCCCTCCCTGAAAGGAGCCCTTCTGCTCACCCACTGGTCCTTAATGAGTCTTATGAGAATTTGCTTTGATCCTTGGTGCCTTTGTGGTGGTCCTGTGTCTTCTCTGTGAACAACCAAAGTGTCTTCTCTGGGTTTGGTCTTCCACCCACCCCCCGCCCCATTCCTCTTGGGGCCGTGGCCCTACGACTGTTGCCTAAAGCAGAACAAAGACTGGAAGCCAATGGCGTCAAGCTGACCTGTTAGGAAAGGCAGAGTTTAATAGACCATGAAGCAGGAACTTTTAGGGAGGTGGGACTTGGGAAGGCAGGGCTTGGGAAGGTGCCACATCACACCATGCAGGACATTATCTACTTGGCTTCCGCAAGGGTGTTTGGCTGGGTGTCAAAGGGTGTCAAAGACGTTGTGCTTGAACTAGCTTTGGTGACACTGGCTACCCAGGCCCCATGTGAATGCTCTAGATGCCTGAGGAGTTTCCGCTGATCAGGGAGGCCATCTATACAAAGCTTTCTGTTCTGCATTCACGACTACATTTAACTAACAGGCTGCTGAGTGTTGGGAACCTCCCTGCCTGGTTTCAGAAGCTGTAACCCCCCCATGGCTAAGGCTGAGAAAGTGACCTTCAGGCCAGAAGCCACTAAGGAGACAAAGCTTATCTCCCTGGCAGGAATGCCGTTTCTGCTCCTTTTACTTCATCCATAACTAGCCCCCAATGCTTGGTCGGTTAGCCAATGATGGGTAAGATTCCCCAAGGGGGGAACGACCTAAGACAGGCACGATCACATGGAGGCCCTCAGGGAAGGACTTGGGGGCTACAGCAAAAGGGGGTGATGGATTATTGCCTCTCGGCTTTGACAAAACCTGAGTCCTCATTCTGTTTGCAAGAAGTCTCCTAATCTCTTGGCTGCCTTACTTCCCCTGCCCGACTTAAGCCTGAAACAATGACAGAGGGCAGTGCAGCCCTGTGCTGGAAAGGGCGAGTTCCCTGGGTGATCAGTCCTAAGAAAGAATACATAAAATTCTGTGAAACCTGCTTTGCTAAGAATATTCTCAATTAAATGATAAGGGTCTGAGCAGGAAATGAGTTTGTTTCCCAAAGTTTTATAGCCCTGTAGCTAACAGACCTCGACTCAGAATAGGCCCTCGGAGTTCTTTGTATGTTATCTGTTGTTTGATCCTTACTGCCTAACAATGATTAATGAGCTTTACCTGTATTCCTGTGCAAAATGAACCCAATAAAAGCCCATTGAGGAAAAGGCTCTTGGCCCTTCTCCTTTGAGAGATCGGCCACCTTTCCTCCCCAAGCAGATCATGTCTTGGTAGACTTACTCTCATCCATAGTGGCTGGGGGGCCCTGCGGGTAGAGACCCCCACAGCTGAGAGTGCTGAATGTTAGTCAACTGGCAGATTTTCCTGCCAATGAATGATTCTTATGCCATCTTTCAACACTGTGCTGAAATAGAACATAGAATATTTAAGAAGATGGTTAACACATTTGTTTTATGTAGGTCTCATACACATAACAAATCATACATGTGTGGGCTGATGAATTGATAGCACAAAGCTACAGAAGTTACAATGCAATAAGAAGTTCTGGAACCTACCTGATAATGAATATAGCGAGTTAAATCTAATGTCACAGCTCATCCACAATGTAGAAAAATATTTATCTTCCTTTTTGCCCTAAGACGACTATCATCCATCTCAGTGGAAAATTATTCACATGATCAGACTCTCTCCTTCTTGAATTAGCAGGT
Organism: Tonatia bakeri; assembly: GCA_004024845.1. NCBI lineage: Eukaryota > Metazoa > Chordata > Mammalia > Chiroptera > Phyllostomidae > Tonatia > Tonatia bakeri. The sequence continues at coordinate 14,312 of PVIA01006491.1, forward strand.
TTTACTAATTTAAGTCAGGCCTTTGATTTCTAGGCTGTCTCCATGGTAACCTAGCCGGAAGTCTCTCCGGCAGCGAAGTGGGGGAGGGCGAGCTGCCTCGGTGTGAGAGAAACTGACAACAGCTATTTACTTTCCATTTCTAACAAGTCAAAGAACATCTCATTAGAGCTAAATTATCCCCTAAATCTTCGTCTCGAAGAAGATTTAGACCCTTACACTTCATCGTTGGGGACTCTACTGATCTCCAGCTGACACGGCCTCGCCTGCCCCTCAAGCCCATGTTCTCTTCTCCTGTGTGGCCAGTGTCTCAAGTCCCTGATTCTCCAGGAAAGCTGAACCTCTCAGAGGCAGAAGGGCTTGTGACTGCCACCCCAGTCATTGCTTGTGACCCTGACATGCCCCCTGTGATTCATGCCTCATCACGACCTTGTGACTTTCTGTCTTCAAGCCAGGAATGTACTTTTTTCAGCTGATCTCTTGCTACACTGGAATAAAGTTCTCACATGCGTGACCCACTTCTGCATAATAAGAACGTGAAGTTGAACCGGAGGGAGGGAGGGCTAGGGTGTTCAGTCTTCGCCGCCTGCCATCCATCCTCTGGCAGCTCATTGCACAGAGCTGCCGAGTCCCTAGGTAAGGTGTCAGGCCACCTTGAAAACCACATTTACTAAACTCTTCATTTGCAATAGACACCCCAGGGAACAGTGCAATTAACTAGCAATATATATTTTTTCTATTAACTTCATTATTTATCCTTTTCTTACAACTGCCAGGACACATCTGTGAGTGCATTTGTTTAAAAACACCAGCAGGAGTTAGTAGAAATCCAATTTTCAGTTTTCTTCCATTGTCGTCACCTGGTGGAACTGTCCTTCCAGTCCCGAAGGGACAGAGCCCACGGGGGTCTGCAGAGCCAGGGCTTCAGGTAAGTGACTCGGGAAGGTATGGAAAAAGAAATCCTCTCATAAAAAGGGGGTAGTACTCTAACATCTCCTTTCTCCTCTGGAACCTCTTATAATCCTTTCTCTTGTTTTTTTTCCTCCCCATGAAAAATTCTTTTCCTTTTTTTAAAATTTGTAATTTAAATTTGTCAGATAAGCTGCAGTCCCAGCTTCCTTGGCCTATCTGGCGGTGGCAGAGATGACTGCCCCCACACTTACGTAGTGAGAACTGCTGAGACAGAAATCACGCTTCTCAGACCCCCTGGAATCGAAGGGGTGTGGGGGACAAGCTTCTCGGATAGAATGCCAGCAAAAGTTATGCCTCTTCTCTTCTGAGCTGGAGGTCTAAGAAATGATTGCACATTTTCTGCTTTTTCTTCTCAGGAGTTCTGGCTAGCTTCAAAGACCTCTGAGGCCCCAAGGGCCCGGAGAGCCACAGGACAGAAGGTGCCTGTTTTAAATTACCATGTGAAGACAGTTCATAAACACCCCTTAGAGAGTGCCATATACTTCTCTTGCATTAAGCTGCTTGAATTTGAGGGCTTGTTTGTTATTGAATCCCTAAATGGTAATCTATCTGATATACAGACTCTAATTCCAGCTTTTCTTGGCCCTGTATAAATTGGCTGCTTCTTACTATTCCATGATTTTCTGGAGTGAATAACTTACGAGGTAGATGAGACTGGAGGCAGTGGGAAGAAGAGAGAGAGAATGAACTCTGCTTTGAGGATATTAATCTGACTTGTCTATGAGAATTGCAAGTGAAGATGTCAAGTAGGAATTTAGATATTTGCCTCCGGATTTCAGAGGAGGTAGAAATTTCAGAGTCAATAAAAGAATACACTTAAGTCCAAAATAATTGCTGAGATTATCCAGGGAACGAAAGTAGAGAATGGAGAAGCAAGCCTAAGACTGAGCCTTCAGGCTCTTCCTAGATAGAGGTTGGGTACGGAAAGTGTTTGAGAAAAAGCAAGGAGGGAAATAGGAGGAAAATCAGGAGAGCACGTGACCAAAGCCAAGACAGAAGAGTTTTTCAAGAGAGAAGGAGTGGCCCCCGTTTTGAATGCTTACCGACCGGTGGAGTAACCATGGCAGCGTCAGCAACCTTGACAAGAGACACTTCATGAGGTTGATGATGAGATGCTGGAGGTGAGTGACTGAGGATAAAACTGGAAGCAAGGAAGAAGAAACTCTCTGGTGTAAAAGACCTTTTCAAGAAATTGCATAAAAAGAGGATCAGGAAAATCAGGTAGAGCAGGGGGGGTGTGGGTTGACTGGGGCTTTCTAAAGATGAATAACACTATTATTATACATAACTGGAAATACTCCAGCAGGAAAGGGAGAGAAATAACACAGGATCACTCAATGACATCAGTCTCCAGCTGTTCAACTTGAACCAGACACAGTGCAACTTCCTCCTCCTCCATGGAGCCATCCCTGGTTGACCTAACCTACAGCAACCCCCGCCTCCTCCTGCCTCCTCCTGCCTCCTCCAGAATGGCTCACACTTGCCCGGCACAGCTTAGTACGGTGGAAGCACCAACGCTCAGAGTTGGAAAGACGGGGGTTGAGTCTTCCTCTGTCCACTTTCCGACCCTTGTCTAGGCACATCTCCTTGACTTCCTTCTCCCTTTCCATTGCCAACTGCTCTGATGAACCTGAACTTCATACTCACTGCCCTCATAAACTCGACCTTGGCCAGTGCCATTCCCCTGCTGGGGCAGGCCATTTCCTCTCCCCCCTCCCTCGGATTGGCTCGCTTCTGCTCACCCAGCTCAGGTCTCTTCCCTGGGGTCTGCCTTGGCCTCCGCAGTCACAGGCCTCGCCGGTGTGCTCCCAGAGAACCACCGCGTTCTTCCAGAACGGCGCTCATCACACGGAAGGACGATCGTCTTAACTAGTCTCACCCCCAGCAGACCGTGAACATCTTGACAGCAGAGATCATCCCCCATTTATCTTTGGATCCCAAGTGATGTCAGGCCCATCACGGGCATTCAAAAAATGTCACCACGTGAATGGGTGACTGACCCAGGCAATAGATCGCCATTGTTTCATGAAATTAAACATGACTTTAAGTCAGTTGTTATGAATAATCTTTATTTACCCAGTGTCTAAACAACATCTTTTTTGCCGATGCGGGCCCTCAGATACACCCTGCATTTAATTACATATTACCCCATGATGCTGCAGGACAGAGAAATGTCCCTTCCACTGCCAGGGAGTTAGTAACACACAGCTCAGTAACAGATGATATAACTTAAGAAATTTTAAAAAATAGAAAAGGAGCTGAAATTGGGCAGAACAAATACAATCTACTGATTAAATTGCTTGGAAGAAAAAGCTTTTAATTTTAAAGAAACCAAGGGACATTATCCAGCGTATTTCCAGTGGCGAGAAAGTTAATTCTCATTGAACTGAGAAAATTAATACGTGCTACCCTGTGAGGAGTGATCATTGTAAACTGTTGATGGAAAATACCTTTCTGGTTTGGCTTTCGTTGAAATGAAACTGTTGTTTTAATCTCCCTTTGAGACGCAGTGGAAGGAGTAGTGGAAGGTGGAGGGAGGGTATTATGTTGCATTTTCAGGATAATCTACCTTAACAAATGTGTCACGTTTTAGCAAGGCCATTTGTAAATTACCCGCAGGCGATTTGAAAAGCCAAACTTATAATTTAAAGTCCCGAGCAGCCATTTGCTTTATGAAATCGGTCACCGAGCAGGCTCTGTGATTAAGGGATGTTCTTGGAGACCTGTTGGGATCGCTCAGCTGCCTCCTACTCGGCACTGAAAAATGTCCTTTCACTCTAGAAGATCAAAGGGACAAAGCACTGAATGGAAGGTAAGACACTCCTGTGCTGTGAGTTGTCTGGAGCCATCAAAGGAAATTAAGTTCTCACGGCAAATTATCAGCATGACTGAATGCGGCTATAAACCTCAGAACCGTAATTAGGAGTATTCATCCTAGAGGGGAGTTTTTTATTTCTTTTTTACCCCAGATTTAAAAATAAGCGTTCACTGATATGAGCAAGAGTTTTCTAAGGAAAATGAGGACAAATGACAACGAAAAAAAGTTAACTTCAGATGATCAAAATGTTTTTGATAGGTCTTTCTAAAAGGTCTTTCTACAACCCATTGAGTGGTGGAGGACAGCAGGGTGAACAATGAACTTCAGATGCCTGACTCCGGAATGTAAACCCTTGCTTCCTGTCTACATCACTTCACGGGTCACCTCCTGCTTCTGAAGTGCATTTTGTCACAGAATTGAAATACGGAATTGCAGGAATCTATTCAACAGATTAAGGAGGGGGTACAGAAAGGTGACCCCTAGAGTCGCCAGTTGTAGGGACCCAGGCAGCAAACCCTGGAACGTGTTAGAACTGCACAATCGGAAATCTCAGCTAATTCATCTGCACATGGGAGTGTGAACGGCACTGCCCAGGACTGTCCAAGCTAAGGCTTCAGTTCAGCGGCGCTGCCACCCCGACCTGGGCCTTCCTTCGCCCACCTGTGGGCTGAGTGGGGTGGTGTTAGTTGCTAGGTTCTGCTCCTGACCTTGAAGAGATCCCGAAGTGGAGGTGACCCCTGAGAAGGAGAGGAGTAGGTCTGTGCCAGACACCCGGCCAGTGCCACGCCGAACGCCACCCACTCTGCAGCTCAGAACACACAATACATGTGCAAAACCACTCAGCCATGTCAGGAAAGGTGACATTTTCCTTTGGAGTGTCTTTGTGATGGCGGCAGGGGATATTTGCAGTCAGTGTTTTGGGCACCAGGGATCTGAAGTCCAGGGGGAGGGGAGGGGGAGAGAGAGAGAGGGAGAGAGAGGAGAGAATGGGCTCAGGCAGAGTAGGTGCAACGAGCCAGGAGGAGCAGGACCCAGTCAGACGCAAAGACGAAGGAACCAGAGACTGATCAGGGCCGCCGGAGAGTTTGTCCAAGTCTAAGAGGGAAGAGAGCATCTTTGACGTGACCTAAGGAAGATTTAAGCATGAGGTGAAAATGGAAACCTCAGCGTGGGGTTTTTCGGAAAGGGTGACGAGGAGGTAGAGGAGACTCTCGAGGGGTGCCTGAAGCCCCCCCAAACCCGCCCCCTTTGCTCTCTGGGCGAGGTGTCGGGGGGAGGCAGAGCGGGCTGCCTTCCTGTCTCCTTGTGGATCATATTCAGGACGACACACTCATCTTGCTGTTCAGTCCACAGAGCTCTCCTGAGCCTCTTCTGGGGCTTTCTACTGGCCCTCACTGGCCTGCGAGTGTCAGGCACCGTGACACGTTTGTATGTTCTTGGTGTGCCTCAAATCTGTCCTCATTAAATGCCAGGCTCCACCCTCCCTCCACCTCTCTCTCTCCCTCAAAATGTCACAGTACGCTCTCAGGTGCTGCTGTCAGTAACAGCTGTTTAGTTAAGCTGTTCCTTTTCAGTCCTGCCTTCTGCCAAATTTCTACCAGAACTTCAGACGAGCAGAGAAACCAGAAATGGTTGCAAAGCTGGCACTCCAAATGGTATGAAAAAGAGAAGAACGTGAATCAGTCAGCGATAAGGTATGTAACCAGCTCCGGTACATTTTGGAGTCCGCTGAGTCACCTGCCAGTTCTGCTGGGACCGCTGAGAGAGGCCAGTCTTCGGGGCCATTGCTGCCCACGCAGACTGGACTTGTTTCCCATGCTGCCCACCTGGCCCGGAGCTGGAAAGAACTGGCTTTGCACTGAGCTGTTTGATCTGCTCTGTGGGAACGCCACAGAAGGGGCCTCAAGCCTTTCCATTCTGAAGATGCCCCGAGGTGGGAAAATCCGCCTGGGGGTTGCAGTTGGAAGGGGGTGAGATCATAGCTGAGTGCCCTTAGGAAAGCCCTCAGAGTTGGCTGTCCTCCCAAACCTGTTCCTTCCTTCCTGCTCGGCACTTGGCTGTGCAGCCAGAGGCCACATGTCTCACTTCCTCCAGAGCTGTGGCCCCCCTTGAAGAGAGGTGACATGTGGCAGCATTGTCTGACCTGAGCTCTGGCTCCTTCTCTTTCCCCCTTTCATAGGCTGGACCCTGGACCTGGGGGCACCCAGCGTCCCCAGTGCAGGTGGAGGCAAGGACACTAGGGGAGGGCACACCGGCAAGCTGGAGTATCCTGGGTCTCAAGGGGACTTCGAGAGGTGGCACTGCCCCGCCAGCATGGGCCTGCAAGCTCCATATTGTATAGTGTCAGAGGCACAAACATCTGTCCTGTTTAATCCACGGTATTTTTGTCTCTTTGTTGTAGCAGTTGAGTCTCAACCTTCCTGGCTACAACATCTACAGCTTTATCTGTGAGGTGGAGGAAATCCATCTCCTTCACACAGCTGTGGTGAGGGTGAAATCATAGGATCTACCTAAGCATTTTATAAGTTCAAAGTACTACTGTAACGTTAACTCTTACTGTTTTTCCATCCTTGCAAGATGCCCAGGGGGAGCTTGGCAGATGAAGGGACAGAAGGCAGGTGCCAATAATACAGTCTCTGGAGGGAAAAGTAGAAGGAAGGGACAAAGAAAGAAGCATGGTGACCAATGTCCCGGCCTTAGAGTTTGGTCCTGCTGCTTTTTACCTTAGACAAGTCCCTTAAGCCCTCTGTCCTCCCGTTTTCTCAGAAAAATGAGGATGATGACAGCAGCGGCTTCGTCGGGTGGGGGTGGAGATTAAACGTGTGCTGTGAGGACTCATGCAAACATGACGCTGGGAACCACAGGCAACGCGTTCTGCAACACGAGGACCGCTCCACAGATGAACGCAGGTATTTGTACCGCCTGTGCGTTCAGAGGGAAGGACACGTGGGAATGGAGAGATGGGCACACGGCTGCACGGGCGGCCTGTCCACCTCCGGGCTCACCGTCATCATCCAGTCCTGCTTTGGGCTCCTCGGGCGGACTCGCTACCAGCCCTCCCAGTCCGAGTTACGCTGCTTCTCCACTCCTGCTGCCGCGCTTCACTGGCCCTGGGACGCACATCATCCCTTACGCACTTCAAAAACCACGGTGCAGGTCAGAATCGGTGGCACTTTCCAATTGCCCTGGGCCAAGCAGGGACTGTGATGTGGTTGTCATTGTCCATCATCACACAAACGAACTGGGTCACGGATGTCCACGCTATTGTCATTGCGACTGAGTTAAACACGTTGTTAGTGTGACTGTTGCTTTGACTGTCTCCGTAAAGATTACATTAGTAGTGCATTCCGTTCATCAGCATTTACACGATGCACTGTGATCTTGAACAGATATGGACACGGAGTGGCCACGTGTGCATTTGATATCGGTGCAGGAGGTATTTTGCAGCTGGAGGCACACTGACAGTGCTGCCACGCTGTCCTGAGAAGCAAGCGTCACGAGTGTTCTGGGACCTCAGGGAGGGTGGGCCCCTGTACATGTACGTGAAACGGTGTTCTGCTTTGTTGCTGAGATAGGCACGCAAGGACTGCCGGCCAGTGCCAAGATATGCAACTAAAAATGGAGACGTTGCCAGATACCGCAGAAGGCATGAAAAGAATATGTAAAGCCATAAGAGGCCATGTGGCGAAGAGCACTATAATTAAAGCATTGAACCACTTAGCAGTGTGTCAGAATCTTCTTGCAAACTTTGAATAGGGACAGATTAATTTCCTGTAACTTGTGATTCAGTTGAAGGAAAATGTGTACATTAAACCAAATGGGAAATGCAGATGAAACCTCTGTAACGTCGGCATGTTTAAAATTCATGCTGAAGGTAGGGGAGAGATAAAGACCTTAATTGTGGGTTAGAAAAAGCATCATATTAACATGTGTACTTTCAGTGGTCAAAAGTGCTTACCAAATTTAATTTAGTCCACAAAATAATATTTACAGATAAGATACTCATCAAAGGAGGTTTAAAAACCAGATGGATGCCGGTTAGATTTCTGCAAGACTGGCTTAAAGTAATCTGAAGCCGGCATCTTGGAGTGATGCACACATCTCTAAGAATGCTGGTTCTCCATACAGTTTGTGGATACATACTCATGTAATTACAGAAAAAGCTTATATGGAGTATAGGGACTTGGTTATTATTATTTTTAAATTTATTTTTATTGTATTTTTCATTACCATTTATCCCTCTATAGATACCGCACCATCCCCCCATCCACCCCACTGAGTGAGGTCCCTGTCCACAAGTCCTTTCCGGAAGGCAACGAGATGGGCCAGTGAGCCAGGACAAGTGGAACAGGGAGACTGCAGCCAACTGGCCAAGGGTTTACATCCAGACACAGAAGGTCGCCTCCCCAGAGGTGACATCCAGGCCTCTGTTGTATTTTTGCTGCAGGCCCAGAAAAGCAGCAGAACCAGGTGGGCGACGCCAGGAGCAGCAGCCCTGACTAAGGACCCATGTCCTGGAGAGGATGATTTTGCACCGTGTCTCATGAACATGTTTCTCCTCATTTGGATAAACATGTGCTGCTTTCCTCAGTTCCCACAGGCACACGCTTACGTCAATTCTGACAGGCACACACTGTGTCATGTTGCTCTCCGAGATAAGCACAGGCTGTCCGCCACACTGTCCTGTGCATTCCGGGGGGTCGCACTATCTGCCTGAGGCCTTGGCTCCACTGAGCATGCTGTAAACACGGCTTCAGGTCCTGCTCACTCCACTGGGCACTGACTTTAATAAACGCACCCTCCTAGCCACCTGGCCTTGTGCTGTGAAATCTTTCCTGCACAAAGGCAAGAGCCTGCACACCAGAGCTGGGCCTAGACAGACCCACCCTGGGCCAGGATCCTGCCCCGTAACAATGACTGTGCATCTGAGCCCAGCAGTTGATTTTAGGGGGCTAGTTTCCCCTCACCCCTGGAAACATTGTTCCACCTCCAAGATAACACCACTTAGTTGTCGCCGCTTTCTTGGAGTCCGAGTCCCTGAGGCATCAGCACTAGCTGGACAGTGAATCTGCCTAGAGACCCGGGTCCCGGACCTGCAGCAGCGCCAAGTGCCTGGGCTCCCCTGCCCATCTCTTCCTCTGTTCCCCACTCCTGGACCAGGGCGTTGTTCGCTTTCTCGTCCCTCTTCCAGGGCCCGTCGGACTGATTTTCTGTATGACATTCTCTTTGTTAAAGCAGCTCCTGTGGCCTCTGTCATTTCTCCAGAAGCAATGATTATTTTGAAGTTGGTATATATCATGTATATGCATTTTAGCTCCATAAAATTAACATAAATAAATTCATGCTGTATGTATAACTTTGAAACTTACTCTTTTTCATGCTTTTCCTTTTCAGATGAATACTGGATGGAACAAAACTCTAATTGATTCGTTTAAACTGTATTGTGTGGAAATCACAGTTGGTTATTCGTTGCTCCACTGAAGGATAGGTCGTTAATGTCTGCTTTGTTGTTATTACAAACAGGGCTGCATGGAAGACTTTTTTATGTCTCTGTGGGCTGATGTGCAAGAATCTCTCGGGTATAAGCCCAGAAGTGGGATTGGAGGGTGATAGCAGATGACCCCATTTAAACCCACTAGATTGAACTTGATCTCCAAACACGCTGGTTCTGCACGGCCCCCTGGTGCCTCCCCAGCTGTTATTATTAGCAGCCTCCTTCCCACCAATCTAATGGTGTAATGTGGGATGGAAGTTTTGGTTTAATTAATTTGCATTTTCCTGATTATTAATCAGGATGAGCATTTTTAGAAAAGTACACTGAGTAGTTGAGATTCCTCCTTCACATATTCCTTTCTATTCTTTGTCTTTTCCTATGGTGGGAGGTTGGGATATAAATAATCTGGATATTAATCCATTGCCATTATATGTATTTTAAGTATATTTTTCTACACGGTGGCCGGTCTTTTAACATTGTTATTTTCTGTTGTAGAAATGCTTTAAATATTCGTGAACCTCTTCCTTCAGGAGTTTTTACCCTTTTATATCTTGCAGAAGAAACCTTCTCCTACTATAAGTCTGTGAAAATATTCTACTGTATTTTCTTCTAAACATTTAATTTTTTTTAAAAAAATTGTTCTTTATTGTACTTGCACTGACTTTCAGGTATGGTGGAAAGTCAGAATACAATTCTATCACTGTCCACAGGGAGGGCCCTCTGTCTGAGCTCAAGTTAGCCCGTGCATTGGTGTATGGGAGTCTTCTTGTCCCCACACCACCCCCCAGCATTTACAGTGCCAGAGAAGCCCTGATGTACAGCTGGGCGCCGAGGGCGAGCGATTCACTGTGACTTATTGTCTTCACATTTCTCTTGGCTCTTTTTCGCCTTTTACTCTAAGTGAACTTTAGGGCGAAATTTCATTTAAAAACCCTGTTGGGATTTTGATTGGAATTGTTCTAAACTTTTGCTAGTTTAATAAATGTGTGCCTTTTTCATGCATTGAGGGGCCCTCTGACTTCCTAAGGTTTTGCTATTTGAACCAATAACATTGAAATCACATGGATCTTGTTAGAAATGCAGAACGTTGGGTTCCGTCCTATACGCACTGAATCGGGATCTGCATTTTAACAAGAGCCCCAGATTTATATGCACATTATTAAAATCTGAGAAGTGTGGTTCTAATGCCACCCCCTCCTCTTTCTAAACATAGAGAGGGATTTAGGGTTTTGACCTCTTTATTTAACCTTCCTCTCTGCTAGATTCTCTAAGGAAAAATGTCTACCCTGTTAATAAGTCCACCCCCACCTCTGACTCTGGCCCCGCCCTACTATTACTCCCCATCATTCTCTCCCTTCTCAAACTTCCTGACAGGGCTGTCTGAGCTTGCTGCCCCCACTTCACCTTTCAGCCATTTCCCCGGCTCTCATTCCCCAGAACTTTATAAAAAACTGCTTGAGTTCCGGTTACTAAGGACCCTCTAGTTTCCACACCCACTGAGCATCCCCAGGGTTCACTCTACTTGACCCTTTTCCAGCATCTCTGCACCTGTCACGTGACTATTTTCCCTTCCCTGCCCCCTGACTATTTTCTTTCCCTTCCCTGACTATTTTCAAGGCAGTGGACTCAGCTTAGGCCCCTGCCCCCGTTTGCCTGCACCCATGCAATTCTCTCCTACCCAATACTCCCCTCTGCAAACGGGATCCTCTAGAAAGCTTTCGGGTGTGTCCAAATGCAAATCAGAACACACTGCTGCTTCACTTCAAACCATTCTCTGGGGCTACATGACTCACACAGACCAAACCCCTCTTTCTGGGGCCATCCCGAGAGGGCCTTTGCCGGCTGCCCCGTGGTGAACTCCCCCCCTCATCTCCTCGCCACGCCCTTTTGTGCACCTCGCCCTCGGAGAACACCTGCACTTCCCTGACACCCTGCATCATTTCCTCTACCCCTGCTTTGCCTTCTGCCAGAAATGCCCCTTGTCCCTTTGCCTGTTTATCAAACATGTGCTCATCCTTCAAGGCTCAGTCCGCACGTCTTTTCCCCTGTGGAGCTCCTTCCCTGTCTAGATGGTCACCATGGGCTCTATGGCTCTGGCTGTGCTGATCACAAGGAGAGCAGCTTCCATTCACCCATCCCCGCTACCAGACTGTGAACCAGCCATGGCATGACTCGCTCTTGCTTGTCTTTATACCCCCAGCATAGGCAATAGTAGCCACGTGATGGATGCTTATTGAATGTACAGATGGAAGACTGAATTGAGTTAGTAGAGGAGACATTTGTTCATGGTGCTCATGCTGTCTCTCTGCTTGCATCTGTTTCTGGAATTTGAGCACACACTCCTGGGGCCAGAGAAAATCCTTCCTCCCCTGGGAAACCCTTCCTGAGATGCTCCAGCTGCAAGAGACCTGTCCTCTTGTGCTGAAATTCCACTTCTTTTTGTCTCTTTCTTAGGTATATGAGGTCTGTCCAGAAAAAGTCCAGCCATTGTTAATATAATGAGAATGATTTTGGTGACATCCATGTAACCTGGCAGCCAAGGAGAGTGGACTGGAATGCACATGCATAAATAATGACGACCTCACTGTACTAGTCAGTGGGGGCAGTAGATACCATTGAGTGAGCATGTGTACTGTGTGGCTGTTGCATTCAAACTGACTGAGTAGAGCAATGAATCTGCATCAGATTTTGCATTAAACTTAAATGTTCCCCTGGGGAAGCTATTTGGATGATTCAGAAGGCCACAACTGTGGGCTACTGGTGGTTGGCAGCTCCATCACGGCAACATGCCTGCTCATACATCATGTAAAACAACAGGTGGCCTGTCCTGTCCTTTTACCCTGCACTTCCTTCAGGAGCCCAGAAGTTTGGCATCTGATATTTTCTACACTCTTAGATAATAAACTCTGTGGCCTAGTGGATGTAATTTTTTAGCAGTCTTCTGAGGCCACAGCATTTACCAGTGATTTGTTGGTGAAGTCTTACTCCAATATTTACCATCCTCAGAACCCCCACCCTGAACCACCCCATTTAAAATTGCAACACTCCCGACCCCTATAGCTGCTCTCCTTTCCTTTTCCTTAGCACTTGTCACCCTCCAGCGTGCTACACTCTTGTACGTCCTGATTACGGTTACTGTCTTTATCTTCCTCCCCCGGGAGAGTGGGGGCCTCGAGCCTACAGGGATAGTTGTTTTGTTGGTTCACACACCCCAAGCACTTACTTAGAACAGTGCCTGGCACATGGCAGAGGCTTAACAAATATTTGTTGAATGAATCAATGATGTTTTACAAGAAGAATGGGTTATAAATATCAGCTCCAAAATATTTCTCATTTTGAGCACCCAATTAACTTAGCTGTGCAAGCAGTCCGCACTTGTGAACATTTTCATGATGTAATGCGTGCTATATTTATATCTATCATAGCTTTTAGTACACTTTCCTACCAACTGTAGACATTTTAATCTTACTCTCAGGCCACCAAAAGCCACAAAACTGGTCACTACCTTCTTGAAAGACGAGTCGATCTAATATAGTCTGATCCCTCTAACTGAGCCTATAATATCCTCATATCATTTAATTATATACCCCTTTCTATTTTATTTTCAGTTGTACATCCCCTCTGTCCTTGAAGGTATCAGCACTGGGTACTTAGTGATACCAATTAAGTACTTCTTTAACCGTAGAGTGCTGTAAGAACTTATTTCTTGCTATAACCATTGCAATTGAAAGATGTCAGCTAAAATAGGTGAAATAAGCCAGGCGGTGAAAGACAAATGCCGTACGGTCTCATCTATAAGTGGAACTTAATCCACAAAAGAAACAAGCAAGCAAAATAGAGCCAGAGACGTGGAAATAAAGAACAAACTGACACTAACCAGAGGGTAGCGGGGAGAGGAATAATGGGGGAAACAGGAGAAGGGCTGTCGAGGAACCTTGGACAAAGCCAAAGCGGGTAGGTTTGAGGGTGGGAGGTGGGGATGGGTGAAGGGGGAGGGCGTGGTGGGAGGGAAATGGAGACAACTGTACTTGAACAACAACAAAAAACCTAATTATTAAATAAATAAATAATAAAAACGTAAGCTGTTATAGTTCTGTTATTGACAGCGATAACACCTCCTGGTTTGGTCTCCTGAATTGCAAGTGACACCCTGGCCTGCTGCACCTGCCACCGCCCGACAGTTTTCTGCCTCCAGCTCTTCCCCCTCATTTCTGTCCCCCTGAGCTCCACCAGACCATCTGCCTTGGGGTCCAGCGCTGACCATCCATGCTAACCTCAAAAACCTGCAACCGTCCCCCTGCCCACTCTGTGCCCGAGCCCAGATCTTTCAGCACCTCATCTGAAGCCCTCTGTAACAATGGCCTCAAACTGTCTCCGCAGCCTTCCTTCTCTATTGTCCCAAGCCCAGAAAACCTGGACTGTCCCTGCTTCCCCCTGCGCTCTGGTCATCTTGGACGCTGTTGCTGGGCTTGTGCTGTCGCCTCTGACCAGGAATGTCCCGAGGCCTGACTTTTTTCTGCCAAGTTCTTTTCATCTTCCAGAGCTGGCTGAGAGGTCACCTTCTTGATGAAACTCTTTTCTAACTCCTGCCATTGGATATGCTTCTCTTTTCTCTAAAATACTGTACCCTTTTGTTTTTTTATTTTGTAATATGTAGATCATTGTTGTTCTTCCTTATTTAAATTATTTTTATGGAGATAAAAGCCCTTAACATGGGATCTACCCACTTTTTCCCCAGCTTTGTTGAGGATTAAATGACAAATAAAATTATTATTCAAAGTGTATAGTGCAATGATTTGACACGCAGTTGACACGACGCGGTACTTGACTTTCTCTGCTGGGCTTCTCTTATTTGGCACCATAACACCCCCACATTTAACCACGTCGTCACAAATGCTGGGATGTCCTTCTTTTTAAATGCTAAACATTATCCTGGACAGTCAAATATTTTCCACCCTCTTATTCACCCTTATTGCAAGTAAGTTTCACTTTGCGTTGGTGCAAGACACAGAGGGGGCTTGATAAGATGAGTGATAAAGTTTGGAAGTGGCTTAATGGGCGATGAGGAAAGGGTTGACTCGGAATCTCTGCGCAGCAGTGCTGGGAATTGCGGTGGGACACACACATATATAATGTTGTTAAAGGATTAATAATAATAATAATAACAATATATTATGTGCTAAGTGATGCACTAAGCATTTTACAATGATGATTTTACACCAACCTTTTACTCAATACTCACGGCCACGTATGAGGCTGTTTATTCCCACTTTGTGTATGAAGTGAGTGAGCCTTAATGATTTACTCAAGTCTACACAGCTAATGAGTGGCAGAGTCAAATTTATTAACCAGCTCTTTTTGCCTACACATTTGGAGCCTTTAACCACCACACTAGCCTTTCTTAAGAGAAACCGATCTTACAGGTTTGAGGCGCCCTTTGGGTCAAATGTAAAATGACTCAGGCAGAGGGCAAGCCCCTCCTCTCCTGGGACTTGAGCTCTCATCCCTGTAAAGTGCATGCCCGTATTGAAGGCGGGAAGAGTGGAACAGTCTTAGGTCATCTCCAAGGCCCTCCAAGCTTGAACCTTCTAACCTTCTAACCCTACAGCAAGCGTGCTCTAACAGAGCTTCTGCTTGGAACTGCAGAACGAAACGCCAGGATAGCCTGCGTGGATGGACTGCTTCTGATGCCTTGAGTTTGTACAGGGCAATCTTATTTGTGATTTTCCCAGTCCCACCGGAAAATCTAGGTCTGACAGCCAATATTTTCTTCTGAGCCACATTTTCCCCTATATCACACTTGGAGGCGGGGGTGGAGAAAGGGCTTTCAAGTTTTCTGACTGTCTACAAATTATCTGTTTTCTCTCCCTGCTTTTTGGCATTGTTTGTGATCATGGTGGGCAGAGCATGCATTTGCTTGCTCCCTGGCGACTTCCGTCCCATCACGGCTGGGAGTGTCCGGGGGACCGCTGAAAGCCGCCGTTCAGCCTGACCGGAGAACGGGGTCCTGCCTGCCGCAGGCTCCTCCTTGCTCAGAACTTCCTAATTCTAGCACATTTCCTGCTCGGATACCTGCTTTGAAGCACAGGACCACCCAGCATCTTTCACTTCTCTGAATTTGGAACCAATTCTCAGAAAAACACACTCCCCATTGAGCTGAGAAAACTCAATTACTGCAGCCGTCTCTCCTTAGTAAAGAAATGCACTTTTTTCTTACGAAGGACTACCTAATTTTTCATCTTTGAATACATGCATGGTTAGTTTTGTTTAAAGCCTGACTCTCAGAAAGCAGTCTTGTGCTAATATTTATGTAAAAGTGACAGGCTGCGGGTCAGAAAATCTAGGAGGTAATTTAAAAATACACTTTGAGTATGCTACACGCAAATTTTCTAGGAGACATATCTGTTTTATTAAGTTAGATGTGTAACTTTTTATATCTTTGTTGATATATAAACTGTGACTTTTATCAGTAATATTTATAGTGTTGCAGCACTAACTCATCAGAAATAAATCTCACCAGAAATTAGAGTTCATCTGGGCACAGTGCTAAGGGTCTAAAGCCTCAGGTCCCTAAGCGTGGGACATTTGGCCTTCTATATTAAGAGAGCCTGAGAATGTCTTAAGATTTGCCTCAAGTGAAACTCTACCAGTTTTCTTTCCATTTAGCCTGGAGTTATCATTCATTAACTGACAAGGAGAAACTTTTAGCAAAAAGCAGAAACTCAATTCGCACAAATTTCCTGAATGCCTGTTTTCTGTGGGTACAGTGCATGAGGGGACATTGGCCTCTGCTCTCCAGGGTGAAGTGGCGGGGACGGACATAAACAGCTGGAGCACAAGGTAGGCAGTGCTACTAAGTGCTGCAATCTGGATGTTGTGAAAATACTGGAGTGCGAGAGATTAGCGCCTTTAGAATAGAAAGGGCTTCCTCCTCCCCATATTTTCTTCCAGAAAGCTCCTTAGAGGAACACTCCTGGCTTCTCTCCCCACTATGGGAGAGTGATGTTAGGCCTCTGAGTTGGAAGATAAAGCTCAGCTCGAGTCTTCTCTCCAGAGTGGGTCAAGTTCAGTGGCAAAGGTCCCCGCTCTCATAAGCAAAGACCGTGCTTGTCCAAGTACGCCTGGACCAGAGGGAGAAACCAAACTCGGGGCTTTGTCTTAGGAGCCCTGTTTGACTCCTACCATGATCTTGTTCTTCAGCAGTGATAAGAGATTAATGATCATGTTGGCAAAGGTCAGGATGTGGGCTGTAAGACTGTACAGAAACACTTCCATCTTAAAACAAACACAATTCAGTTGTAGAGAACAGGCAACGTCACTTTTCATTTTGTTGATCAGTTCCCCGAAAAAGTCTACACAGTATTAGCCAGTTTCTGGCTGATGCAATGTTGCATACCAGACAACCTCCAAATTCAGTGGCTTGTGACAACAACTGTTTATTCATAGCTTGTAAGTCAGAGTGTTGGCCATGGCTCTGCTGGGCTGTGCGAGGCTTGGCACGTCTTCCACTCCGGAAGGTGTCTTCATCCTGGAGGGCGGGAGTGCTGAAAGGGCAAACTGTAGCTGGAGTACTTCTTACAGCCTTTGATCAGAGCTGGCATATCATTACCTCATTCTACATTTAATTGGTTAAAGCAAGTAACATGACCAAGTCTAAAACCCAATGGGGCAAAGACGTATGATGTACTCACAGTGAGCCAAGACAAGGATGGGAACAGAAGGAGAGATTATGATACAATTTCTCACATGTATGTCTGGCTTGTGTGTAGTTTCTTGTATTACATAAAATCTTTTGCTGCTTTTAATGCTATTTTATCATCTAAATTGTATGTTCCATTTTGTCTTGGATGTACCTCTAAAGATATTCACACTTTTTTGATTTACTTTCCTATAATCAGGCATCATTAAAAACCCTTCTAGGTGAATATTATAATCAAACCACTCGTATGAGTTATGATAATATCTACTCATAAAATGCTGGGGCAGCCCCTGAAGTGGGGCAAATACTTGACTACCAGAAAATCTTTTATTGATTAATGTTCTTAGATGAGCCAGGCTCACGATTACTGTCGCACCTGTGGTGGGCCGACTCTAAGGTGCCTGTGTGACCTCTGCCTCCTGGTCTTCCCACCCGGTGGCCCCTTCCCAAGTGTGGGTGGGACCTGTGACTTGCTTGCAATAAGTAGAATAAAACAAGTGTCATGGAATGTGTGTGATTACATAAGACTATAAACCCTGTTTTACAAGGAGATTCTCCCGTGCTGGCTTTGAGGGGAAAAGTAGCTATATTTGGGAAGATCTGCATGGCAAGAAACTGAGAGTGACTTGCAGCTTACAGTCAGCGAGAAACCAGGGCCCTCAGTCTGACAGCTCACGGGAATCTGAATGCTGCCGACAGGCATCAGGGCTCGGATGTGGGTCTGTCCCCGGTGGGGCCTCAGATGAGACTGCAGTCCCAGATGACCCCTGGATTAAAACCTTATAAAATTATGAAAGGGAGGATCTACTGAAGCCTTTCATACATTCCGTATCCATAGGAAGTATGAGATAATAAATGTTAATGTTTTCTGTATTGTTAAACAGCAATAGAAAACTTCTAATTCCATTGTCCATTTCAGAGCACCAAGAATGAAGTGTCCCCATTAGTTTCTTTTACCAGCAATTCTATTATCGATACTCCATTTTGATTTCACATTTCATTATGGTTGACCGAGTTGATGCGTTAAATCAAGAATTTTTGGTGGTAAGCAAATTTTCTTCAATTCCTTTATGTCATATGTATTGTTTGTGTACAAAAAATTAAAAGTACATACTCTTTTGTTTATTAAGTAATTAGTTAAGTAGTTAATATTTATTAAATGTTTACAGTGTGTTTGGCACAATTCTATGAGATAAGGACACGAAATAGGAAAGACAGGAATGGTCCCTGCCCCCACAAAACTAGCATTTTATTTGAGGAATCAGAGAACAATTAAATAATTTTTAAATTACACATTGGAATAACTGCATAGAGAAAATAAATCACTGTGATCTAGAAATAACTATAAAACCTATTCCAGAAAAGTCTTTCAAGGGGTTAGCATTTAAACTGAGATTGAAAAGATAAGGGGGAGCAAATACATTGCTTAATTTCCACCAGGTGAGACTGGATGGATTCTCTTGGTGCAAAATTGTGCGTGCACGTGTGCGCACGTGTGTGCGTGGAGATAATGTGGATGGGATTCACAGGAAGAATTTGGGTCAGAAATAAATGCAAACAGAAGTACCTGGGAGTTCAGGAGAGTGAAAAAATATGATAAGGAACAACAAAAAGTGTATATATTTGGAATATATTCTTGTAATAACTTGGGTAAGAATTTTAAGGTATAATACTCTGTTAGCAATTCTTAGAATAAGGAAAAAGATGTTTTTAAATTACCAGGAGTTAGATATTCAGTCCTACTGAGTACACATTAAATGTATACATAACTAGACTCTTAGTTAATTGGAAGCAAAATCAAGCCATTTCTGAAACCACTTTGTATATCCATCTCCCCCTGGCAGCTCTGTATTATTTCTCTTTTCTCTGCAATTGTTGTGCTCGCTTTTATGAAGCTATAGATGTTTCATCCCCCTGAAAATCTAAATCTCTTGCCTCTGTCACGTCTGCACATGCATTGATTTTTTACAACGAAGGTGAGGGTGCATTCTGGGAATGCCAAGAAGGAAATAAATTTTCCTCTTCCTTTGGCTCGAACTTTTTCCTTTCCAGTTACTTTCCAGAGTGTTTGTCTCTTAGGCATCCTCTCATTGTTCATAAATGTGTCTACCCAAAGCATGTTTTCAACTGGAAGGGCGTCTGCCTCAACGGCCTGGCGCCATCCGAACGGCAAATGTGTGCTTTGTGGACATTAGGTTATCATTGAGAAAGACAAATAGTGGAGATCTGTGTCTATGAATTCTGCGTGTGTGCATGTGAATGAAAGAGAGTGAGAGAGAGAAACGTGAGGGAGTCAGAAGACAGAGGCATGGGGAAGTAAAGAGAAAAAATTTCTTTGAGACAGTCGATAAACAGAAATCCGTTTTTGAGACAGCGGATAAACAGACATCTGTTTGCTTGAAGTAGGTGCCAGGGTTGCAAAGAAAGTCACACGAGGACTGTTTACTGATTAGACAGCTAGGAGATGATGTCAGAAGGGGAGCTACCACACGGGGAACCTTTTCAGACAGACAGGGTGGCTCCAGAGGAGAAAACCGGACACAAGGCAAGAATCCAGCTTGTCCTCCTTTTCTGGGCCATGTTCTAGAAGGAGAGGCTAATGGAAGGTTCTTTCGGCAATGGATTTAATGAGTTAGAAGTCAGCCTCTTCAGGACTAGGATAAAGACACCGGTGCATTGTTTTGAAGTACAACAGGAAAGAATGATTACTTAGAAATCGATGCCCAGGGGTGGTACTCCCTCCCCCCAATATCAGAGGAGTTGAGCACGTGGATTGGGGTTACCAGCAAGTGGTGACGAGAGTAGAATTTGAAATGGATACAACAGAAGCTGATGAATATGTTAAAGGCTGTTAACATATTTAAAATATCCGTAAATTCCCAGGGATTCCAGAGGAAGTAAAAAGTCAAGGCAAGAGCTCCGGTGTCCTACTAGGACTCTGGCAAAGGAAGGGAGTTTATTGTTACTGGAGCTCCTGGGGGCATGGACTAATCCCACTCCTCTCTCCCCACGCCCACTCCCACGGCAGACACATCTTGTGCAGCCTTCTCTCTTGAACATTGGTCGTGCTATTTCTTTAAACTTTCTTCTTTTACTTGCTTTCTAAGATATCCTACTTCTAATCTTTCAAAGATGCTTTCTTTAACTCTGTCTGCCACTGGAGCTTAAAAAACGAACATATAATAAATATTATTATTCAGTTAAATTCTATTCCACCATGATAGACTGAGCGTCCACATAAAGATGTTGTGCAAAGCATGGGGATGAAGAGGAGAGGAAGCTGCCCCTGCTCTCTGAGACCTCCTCACACCAGCAGATCAGTGGGGACAGACCCACGTCGCGCAAGTAGACACTGCTCGGTGCCACAGGCACGCTCATGGAGGTGCAGCAGAACAGGTGATTCTGCCTGAGGGTGACCACGGTGCTTAGCAAGGGAGGCTGCCTTGAGTTGGATTTCATTTACTATGGATTTTTTGTCTCTATTTTTTATTAAATGTATTGGGGTGACCTTTGTTAGTAGGATCGTAGAGGTTTCAAGTGTACATTTCTATGACACATAATCTTGTGTATTGAACTGTGTGCCCACCACCCAAAGTCAAATCATCTTCCGTCACCATAGATTTGACCCCTTTGCCCTTTATTTCCTCCCCACCCTGCTTCCCTCTGGTAACCACCACGCTGTTGTCTGTGCCTAAGAATTTGAGTTCTATATCTACGTAAGTAAACATCTGAATGAAATCATAGGGTTCTTGGCTTTTTTCTAGTATTCCATTACATATGCGTACCACATCTTCTTTAGCTAATCATTTGTTGAAGGGCAGTTCAGTTGTCTCCACGTCTTGGCCATGGTGAATAATGCTGCAGTGAACATAGGGGTGCACATACCCTTGAGCATAAAGGTTTCATATTTTTTAGGTAGATACCCAGGAGACGGGTTGCTGGGTCATATGGTCACTCTGTTCTTAGTTTTTGGAGGAACCTCCAAACAGTTTTCCGTAGTGGCTGCACCAGTCTACATTCCCACCAGCAGTGAGCGAGGGCTCCTTTCTCTCCATAACCTCTCCCACACTTGTTCTTACCTGTCTTGTTGATAACAGCTCTTCTAACAGGTGTGAAGTGGTATCTTACTGTAATTTTGATTTGCATTTCCCTAATAGTAGTGAAATTGAGCATCTTTCCATATATCTGTTGGCCATTTGTATGTCTCCTTGAAGGAGATGTCTGCTCAGGTCCTCGGTCCATTTTTCAGTTGGTTCGTTTGGTGTTGCATTGCATGAGTTCTTTATATATTTTGGATAGTAACCCCTTGTCGGAGCTGTTGTCTGCAAAGATCTTCTCCCATTTGGTTGTTGCCTTTCTGTTTTGTTGGTGGTTTCAAATTAGAAGATGGTGAGGGGCTGAGGGACAGGTGATGGGGAAGGGCAGGGGAGGGCTTTTCCAGGTGGAGGGAATGCCCTATATGGAGCCCTGAGGTGAACAGCGAGCATGGTGCATGTCAGGAATGGGTGGGAATATATGGCTGAATCACACAGGGTGGGTTTAGGGCAGTGGTGAGGAATTTGGATAAAAGGCAGAGAGCAGCCAGTTCCTGGAGTCTTGGCTTGCTGGGCAAGGTAGTAGTGTGGACATCATCTGATAGGTAATAGGAAGCTCTTAAAGGAGTCCATTAAAAGATTAAGACAAGAAGTCTCAATTATGACCAAGTTTTTGTTTAAAGATAAAATTCTATCGGCTGTGCCAAGGATGGTTTGAGGACAGGTCAGACAGAGGAAGGAGACAAGTTGGGAAGCTATTGAAACTGTTTGCATGAGACAGAAAGTGGATGTGGACTAGGCGAGGAGAAAGTTCAGGGCTCAGAGACAGTTAAGAGACTGAAAAATAGGATTCGGTGACTAGTCAGATCCTGCGGGTATGGGAGAAAGAAGACTCTATGACTCAGGAGGAGACGTTTTCAGCAAAGAAGGAGAACTCAGGTTTGGACACGTGCCTGAGTGGGTCATAGGGCACCCTGATGGAGCTGACAAAAGTCACTCTCATTACAGTACACAGTGAAACTGTTGAAGTGAATGACACCACCGGGGACATTATGAAGAGTGAGCAGGTCTTTGGGCACAATAACAGCTTGAAAAACAGGTCAAGGAAGAAGGCAGGTCAGCCAAAGATAAGCAAGAGTTGCCAGAAAGTCAAAAGAACCTCTTAACCATGTAAAATGCCGCTGAGTCTGTGGAATGAATGGATAGAATTCATTACCTCTGCAAATGAACCACCCTCAAACCAGGGACATGTCCATCATTGGTGCCGAGAATAATATTATCGAATAAATACTCGTCCTAAAGCGGAGTGTGTGAAAAGACTGTTCAATAGTGCAGGGGACTCAATGGAAACTGACAGTGTACAGAACAATCTGATCCAAATGCAGAGGAGCGAATGGAAAAACCTTCAGTGTGAAGGGGACATTCTTGGAGTAGCTCGTTTGGAAACTATATTAGTTCTCTCACTTTTATTAGTACCTTAAATTTCTTTTCCCCTGAAGGTTTCGTTCAAGAAGAGAGTGATGTTCAAAATTAGATTTTATGGAAGAGACATTTTAGAAAATAATATCTGAAACATTTAAAATATATATATATCAGATACAGTTGTATCCAGAGCTTTTTTTTTTTTCCCTTTCATTTAGAAGTGTATCATGGATATTTTTTCCATATAGATATATAAAGAGCTTTCTCCTTTAGAAAAAGTAGCTGTGCAGTATTTCACTGGATGGATGTGATAAATTCATATTGCTGGAAATTGAGCAGTTTCTAACACTCTCCATTACAGAGGATGCTTCAACAACCAAGCACATGTGCCGTTTTTACAAGTTGCTGTTCTATCTGTAAGACAAAGTCCTAAACATAGAATTCCTGCCTCAAAGGATACCTGCGTTTGTAATGCCAATACATGTCGCCCACCTGCTCTGACGTGAGGCATTCTGATGCACAGTCTCACCGACAACGTGGAGGAGTCCCTGTTTCCTCCACTGCTTTGCCAGCGAAGCTTGTCTCGAAATTTTTTGAATGTGGCCAACCTGATAAATGAAAAGTAATGCCACATATTTTTACTTGATTTTTTCTTATTATGACTGTGATCAAAAGTATTTTCTATGTTTAAGTGGTTTTTGTATTTCCTTTTCCATGACTTACTTATTCATGCCTTTTGCTTTTTGCTCACTTTTATTATTTGTATACATTCATTATATACTAATGAAATTAAAATATAAAATTTCCCCATTTTGAAATCTCTTGATTTTACTTTGCAGAAAATTTTAATTTTATTCAAATTTATCAGTTGTTTGAAATTGTTTCCAAATTTCACAAGGTATAATAATTACAAAGGTCTTCCTTATTCTAAAGTTGCAAGAAAATTCTCTTATTTTTCACTCTATTACTTTGTGGTTCTCTTTGTATTTTAATTTTAGAAGACATTTGGAATTTTTCCTGACACAAAGCTAGAGTCTCTGGGTGAAGAGTTTGTTTAGGCCTGGATTCGATTGTTTTAAATAGGAAATTAATTAAGGGAGAGCGAGAAATAGGAGGATGTTCTTTTAACCTGAAGGAATTGGAGCGACAGAGAAAACTCTGTGGGGTGAAAGGCGGCTGCTGGGATTTCAATCCCCAGAGACACGAGAAGTAATTTCACTTTTATTCTTTTTCGTTAATTCAGCAGTGTATTAAGTATAGCTTAGCCAGGTAAGAAAAGGTTTCCCCTTAGATAATGTGGGGATAGACACGAAGAATTCTGAGTGGGGTAGGCATGGCGTGGACCAACAGAAAATTAAGAAACCTTTAGCATTGTGCGGGGAAGGAACCAGAAATCTGAGGACAAAGCCCAAGGCAGCTTTTTTTTTTAAAAAAAGCACTAACTAGATTTTTGGGTAAAACTGGAAAAGGAATGCAGAAAGAAGTATTGAATTGTCATCCTGCGGGTGTGATAAATAATGACTTTAGCCTTTTCAAAGCTCAGGTGCTGCTATCAATTGAGTTCGGGTCAGGCCAGGTTTTGCTGCCAAATGAGCTTCTACAAAGCTTTGTTTTCAGAGCTCTTTGGATTTCGGAATTTCAGTGAAGAGACTATAGACATGCACTCTGCAAATCATCTGAATTCTGCTTCTCCGCACTGCTTTTTCCTGCATATATCAGCATTGGGAGAGAGTCATTATTTTTTTGCAGCAGGGATGGAGGGAATATGTTACTTTGGAAAATGACTACAAGAATAGAAAAGAAGATTTATGTTTGAAATAGGTCTTTACTGGTAGTTTTATTTGATGGCATTCCATTAAAAAAACTTTCCTATCAAATGCATATGTATATGGAATATGCTCAGGTAAAATCAAAATTTATTCTTCTTCTATACATTTCATTGTTTCCTGATAACTTATATTGTGGCTTATATTCAACATCTCGCTAGCTAACTGCTCTTCTGGGTTCACACAGCGCGTGGTACTGGGTATTGGAACACAAGAGCAGGATGCTTTCTGTCCTGAGGGGTCTTACAGTCAACTGAGCGAGACAAACATGTGAACGAGTAAGTGTGGTGCGCGTCGGTGCAAACGGGAACAGGGGCGTTGGGGGTGTGGAGGAAGCACCATTCAACCAGACAGAGGGAGGTGAAAGCCTTGAACTGAGTCTGCAAGGTGAAGAGGGGTTAAGTAAAGAACTGGAAAAATAAATGGAGAGAAAATGAACCACGAGGTGGGGGAAGTTCGAGTAACTTAGTGGAGTTGGAGAGAAAGGTATGTGGGAGGGGTGGGGAAAGCAGAGCCAGCGAGCTCAGAAGGGGTCAGATCATGAGGGTCTTGGTGTCCTGAGCTGGGGCACAGGACCTCGCTTTTGGAAGCTGGGGGTTAAGGAGTAGCACAGTGATTGGAGGCAGAATACTGCCATGACTTTGGCTTGCTTTTGGCGAAGACCAGTGTGGTGCACCTGCACAGGATGGGTTCAGGTGAGCCAGATGGGGGGCCAGGAGACCGGGGCCAGAAACGAGGTCCTGACCTAAGTGGGTGGGCGGGAGGAGGGCAGAGCCCAGAGGAACGGAGGTGGCAGAATCTATAGGGACTGATGCCTGACTGAATGAGGAAGAGCGGGAAGTGAGGGTGAGCCCCAGCTTTCTGGCCGAGTAGTCTGTGGACAGAGGCACGCTGACCGTGGGGGAGAAGCCGGTTTGAGAAAAGGTGGTCAGTTAGGGAAGCTGCCCAGGAGGTGGTTAGCCTCGAGTTTGGGTATGTGGTGGGAAGATCAGAGCAAGAGAATGATCTGGGGATTCATCTGACTGTTCCTGGTTTTTGTGGAGCCAGAAATTTGAGGGCAAATAACAAGGTAGCTTTTTTAATGGGGCGGGGGCTGTGGTCATTCAGGTTGGGGCTGCAGAGAGTAAAGAGGAGAAATTCTGGCTCAATGCCTGAAATAAATAAATACGCCTCCTGGACAAATTAGGCAGCCGTTATTTTTTAACAGCTTCCTGAGGCGAGGGGATGCTTCCTGTTAGCAATGAAGGGCGTCTCCAACTGGGTGGATCGATTACTCAGACTGGTTAACAGGGAGCAAAGAACGGGTAGAACGGAAAAGTCACAGGTGGGGCCTCAACATTTTGCTCTTGACCTGAGATTCTCTTTGAAAGCAATCTCGGTGTTTTCTCTTGTTTACTCTCTGTAGCCCCCGCATGACCGACCCACCCAGGGGACATGGGCCTGTATGTCCCAGGGGACATACACACGTGACCCGGGAACCAAACGTGGATCTTCCTGCACGATTGTCATGAAGTTGTATTCGTTTTCACCTTCCTGTGCTGCACAAGTGGGAGGACGTTGAAATGCTGTGGGCTCCACGCGCATCGGGGTTCCAAGGTTTGTTGCGGGTGGTTAGGCCACATCGCAGAGTTTACCTCTTTGTTAGTTTTTGAGGGGCAGCTGACCTGCCATTGTCCTCCAGCTCCGTCCAAGCTGTCACAATCTTTCTATCCCAGAACATGAGTGAAAGATAGAACAGAAACTTCCGGAATCTCTCTTCATCCCCATTTCATGCTCCTCTCACCCTCATTTAGTATGTTCCAGAACACTGCTCTTGCTTCCTTTTCTTCAGCTCACCGGGATATTTTGTCTACCATGGGACTCCTGCACACTCGGCCTGGAATCCGCACCCCAGCCGTTACCCACACCTGGCACTCCCTCCTCTTTGTCCCCAATCACCAAACACAGGTTCCTCTCCCTCTGCCCCGCCTCAGCCGTCAATCAGCCTGCCTACCTGCTTTCTACAGGTCCCTTACTAAACTTCAAATTTCACAAGGGAACCATTCAGGTCAGTGTTGTTCTATATCATACCCTGACAACAAAAATAACACGACAATATTTCCAATCAATTCTTATTTGAACCATTCAATATACCAGGAAGTGGTATTCATATACCTCATTGATGAACAAGAAATCCGAGGTCTGGACAACTTAAGTGAGTCACTCAGGCCCTATCTGAACCCTAACACAGACAGGAAGCGCGGGGCTGCCCGTGGTCCCAGGGTTCCTGACGGACCCACGCTTGCTGCTCTCACACCACTGTCTTGAGTGCGGCGTCCCCATGGTCCCTTTCTAAGGAGGCATGTTCCTTTCAAACAAGCCATTTGTTGCAAAGGCTTCACATCTCTGTCTTTCCCCCTGAGTCAGTTCCTCTTGTACCCCCTGCCACTGTAAGTGGACCAACCAGAACTTTGCAAGGGATGATTTTGTTTTCTCCATAACAGGGAAGTTGCTGCTTTCAGAAAGGCTTGGGATTGATGTCTTCCCCTGGGGACAGTATCTATCAGCCCTGGACAGTGGGTTCAGATGGTACCGGAGTTTCTGTCTCCTCCTATTCTGCCATGAGGGAGGGAAGGTTTTCAGCCTCTACATTTTAGTGACTGTGCGAGGGAGTAAGAACACACGATGACCAGATAGAGGTCAGTCACACTGGAAAGGGGGACAGGGCATGTGAGGGTCTAAGCCAGTGTCCTTGGCCGGGGGAGTCCTCACCCCAGACATGGTAATTATTTTTAGGAGCTCAATCAAACCTCCTGCTGGGCCTGTGTAAATGAAAGGGAGTTAACTCATTGCCAGTCTCTCCCTTTACACCTCTGCCGGTGATGGGGGACTTCTGTGACGCAGAGACACTAAGTGAAGGTGCCAGCTCGGCGTTCACTTGCACAATCTCTCCCTTCAGTATTAACTTCTAACCAGGCAAGAGGGGCCACCCTGACCAATCGGGATTTCACGCCATCCGACAGCCATCTAACTGGAGTAGGATGAGACGTGAGTTGCTCTGGGTGAGACTCATCACCTTCTCCCCACCCCCCAGAACTACTTCAGGTTTTTTTAAATGGAAAAACACTTCTGTCTTTCATACTTTGCTTTCATGCTAAGAAAACGCACCCCGCATTTTCTGGTAAGTTGCCCTTGGTTACCGTGGTGGCGTAAAGGCGAACACCGCTGATACTGTCTGCTCCGTTTGGGCCCCAGCGACCACAGGGGAGAGGCGAGTCCTTCCAGGACAGTTCTTCCCCCGGGACAGCGCAGAGCTCACGGCGAGGCAAATGCCTCGCTCGTCCTGTCTTACACAGTCACGTTGACCAGATGCTCTGCTTCCTGTTCGTTTCTCCCTCTGCCTCGGGTGGCACCCTGTGGGGCCCCCCTGTGGCCCCCTCTTGCTGTCCCTCTCCATGTGGTAAGGAGCCCACACTGCCCATAGGACCTTTCCAACTGAAGCAGCCCCTCCTCACCTGCCAGCTCCCACTCATTCTGGGCCCACCTGTTCTCACGGTTCACCCTCCTGGGGACAAACCCTTCCACACTCGTACTTACGTCTGCGCCAGAAAAGTGCCCGAGTGGGAGCTGTCTGTAGGGTAGGGGTTTGTGGGTGGGGGTGGGAGTGTGGGTGGAGCCTACACAGGCCCCAGTGCTCGCAGTCCCTGTCTTAGGGACAGAGTATGGACCAGAAGAGAAGTAGGGGTGGGCTTGGGGCCAGGCACCGGCTTTCCCTCATCCTAGCATGTCACAGCCTGGAAATCTGAGAAATTCAAGAATTCTGTGTTGGCACCCGGCCTTCCACCTTGTTTTAAAGATTTATTTTGTCAGTATGAGGGAATAGACCACATTTTATGGGATAGTTTGCTAGTCTGATTTCTAACCTTTAGACGCGTGGCATGTGGGCCTCCATCCATCCTCATGTGTTGGGCACCACAGACCTTAGGAGTCAATCTGCATTTCACGATGTCCTGTCTTAAAAATATATTAAAAATAATATAGTCCCTAAACAAAGCTCTGATTATATTATAAAATATAATCAAAGCTTTTGATGATGACGACTCCTGCTTCCTATGAGGTAGGGGCTCTGGGAGTTCATTGTTCTGAGTCAGATGAAGCAGACAGTCAGGTTGGACCTGCTTTTCATCATGGAAAGGGTCCGTCCAAGCTTGAGCTGGTGAGGCGGCAGCTCGCTGCTCAGAGTCCCTGGGGAAGCCCAGAGGACAGGAGCCAGGGCAGCCTGGCAACAAGCAATTGGAGAGTCAAGCAGAGATGCTGGAAGTTCAGGCAGACACGGGTCGGGAAATCAAAGACCAGTCTATGGCGAGTTTTCAAGAAGTGGCCAGTCTGAAGTAGTGGAGGAAGCAGGGCACACACCGAGGCAATGGAGACTCTTCCTAGGTTACTTGTTGTCTCTGTTCCCGATTTTCCCATAGCTCCTCGATGCTGGAACTTAACCCTTCTAGAGGGTGAACTTGAACCGTAAGGACAAGGCTTAGTAATTAGCAGACTCAGCCACAGCTTCTAATGAGCAACTGAGAGTAATAAGGAGCATACTATGTTTTTATAATCAAACTATTGATACCTTTTAATGGGCCAACTTTGGGGAACAATCTCTTTAGGCCAGAGGAAAGATAAATAGGTAGAACTGAAGTCAGGGAGGTGACCCGTCATAACTTCCTCTCCACGTCCGAGCGCGAGTCGGGTGCTCGTGCTAGGAAAAAAGATGCTGGACTGAATCCAGGCTCAGGCGTCCGTGGGGCACGGCTCCCTCTGCCCAGACAGCACGACTTCCGGTACTCTCATCCAGATGTGTGGGAATCAAGAGCTGCACAGGGCAGCTGCAGTTGAACTTAACGAGGAGGTAATTTTAAAAACAAGGAGTATGGAGGAATCTGTATTCTAGGAAATGCCTGGTGTTTAAGGCTAAAACAAAATGTATGCACAGCTGTCCTGGACTTCGGAAGCAGGCAGTGAGGACAGACTGGACAAAATCCAGATACCTGGCTGTGTCTCTACATAAAGTTGTTTTCTGTCACATGCACTGCAGTAGGCTCGAATGGAGGGACGTCCTGGTGCTTTGGAAGGGATGCTGGTGTCTTAAGAGGGTGCAGGAAAATAGACGGGCTGGGCTTTTTTATCCCACATTTTCATTTCTCTTTGTTTCTTCCCCTGGCCGTGTGAAGGTTACCGGTATCCTTGTTGCAGGCATTCTTCTTCTTCTTCTTTTATTGTATTTTATTTTATTGCTGTTCAAGTACAGTTGTCTGCATTTTCCCCCTGCAATTTCCTCAGACAACTAAAAATGGAACTGCCTTTGACCCGGCAATTCCACTGCTGGGATTATGTCCTAAGAACCCTGAAACACCGATCCTTAAGAACCCATGCACCCCAATGCTCACAGCAGCAGACATGCTTCTGACCTATCAAGGTGGTTTTCAATTCCAGAGTCATCATTTGATCATTTCTTATGGTTTCCAACTATGTTGAAATTTTCCAACGAATCTTGCATAGTGTTCACCTTTCCCATCAGGGTCTTTACCACATTGATGATGGTTAGTTTAAACACCCTGTCAGGTTGTCCCAGTATCTTCGTCACGTCTGTGATACGCTGTTGATGTGCTTTGTCTCCTGGCAACGCATGTGTATGTGTGTTTTCCTTTTCATATACTTCATCATTTCATACTGAAAGCCAGCCCTCTTGCAGAGAAAAATAGGGACTGAAATAACAGTTGTAATGCCTGGAGATGGTCATACCTTTCCTTCTTCTTAGCCTTTAGTGGCATTTGAGTTCATGTAGTCAGGAGTTGGGCTAAGTGTATTGTTCCTTTGTTGCTATGGTAACTTCTCATGCAACACAGCCTTCAAATTTCTCTGTGATCCCTCACGTCCAGGGTGGGGCTGGTTCGCCAGCAGGTGGTTCTTCAAGTCTGCTGCACCCTCAGTGCCGACCTTGCCCTTGGGCAGCCCTTCAGTTTTCTCGGCAGTGCTCCGCCCTTCCTTTTCCACTCTGTGCTTATTACCCTTGGAGTGCAGGCTGGAGTGGGTGTTCTTTTCAATTCTGTTTAATCCTCAGTCTCAGGCAAGCACCGTGTCTCTGGGTCTCCACGCTTCTCAGGGCTCCTGTGTCTCCTTCAGCTACATTCTGAGCTAAGTGTGTATTCTAACCCCTCCCCACAGACAAAGAATCTCTCTTGTGTTCCCTCTTCAACTGCAGTGAGTTTTCCACAGTGTCCTGAGGGTGACAGTGTGTCCCCTGTCCTACACTACGTGGGACTTTTCCTCAGGGCTTTTCTCAGGCGGAGCTGTAGCAGAATGAATGTGCTATACTGCCTGTATTAGTCTGGCCGACCGTAGACTAGAGCTAAAATGAGAACGTACTAAAAACGTAAGCTTAGAAAATAATTTATATAAAGCAACCCATGTTAATCTTAGTAAATGCTAAACCCAGCTTGTTACTCTAACCCAATTTTCTTCTCAAAACTAGAGCTTGCATGTTAAAACTTATTTTTTAAAAATCTACTTTACAGTTCAGCAGTTTCTGTTCCTGTGTGAAGCTTAGAAGCAGCCTGACGCTAGCTGCCCAGTCACAGGAATTCAGGTGACAGAAAGGCAGATGGCTACCTCAAGGATGCTAACCGTGAAGATCCATATCAAGGCCTGAAGGAAGGCATCCTATACAGCCTGCACACCCTACACATCCTGCACATCCAGTTTTCCCTCCCCCCTTTCAGCTCCATAACATTTGCTAGCCTGACCAGAGCTGTTAAGATGGGCTTTCGGACAAGAGTCCCCCATTTTCTCAGGTGGCCGGCACTTGAATAACACTCTTTCCTTCTCACCAGCACCTGTCTCACAAGTTAGGCTTTCATGGCATCAGGCAGCCAGACCTGTCTTTGGTTTCAGCATTTGGTGAGCCAGGCAGGAGGGAGCAAGGACACGGATAAGCTCCAGGGAGTTTGGGCTGCAGTGTCCAGCTGGCCGTGGCAAGCTGGTCCCAGAGGAAGGACGATTGGGACTTCCCAGAAGCTGCAGAATGTTCATTTACTTGGGGAATTTCCCTGTTCTCCTTCCTAAGGTGCTGGCTGCCTGAAGCACTTGGCTGTGAGAAGGAAACAGGCTTTGGGGCATCGACAGGCTCTGTACCTGGGCAAGTCGAACCAGTGAGCATACCAGGAGTTCTCTATATCTGCCATCTGGGCTTTTTACCCATATGGACTTGGCAACAAATCATCTGCAGTATCGTTTTGGCAAAGGATAAGACTCCAAGACTTTAATCTCAGTTCCTCTATGGGAACTGAGTTATACAATGGGGTAAATATAATTCATTCAATAAACAGTGTTGAGAAGATTGGATAGATAGATACATGTAAAAAAAAAATGAAACGAGACCACCTCTTTACAACATACACAAAAATAAACTGAAAGTCAATTATAGACTTAAATGTAAGACTTAAAACCATAAAAATTTTAGAATAAAATATAGACAATAAAATCTCAGACTACTCATAGCAATATTTTTCTGATATATCTTATTGGGCAAGGAAAACAAAAGAAAAAATAAGCAAATGGGAATACATCAAACTAAAAAGGTCTTGCACAGCAAATGAAACCATCCACAAAATGAAAAGACAACCCATTGAATGGGAAAATATATTTGCTAATGACACATCTGATAAGGGGTTAATATCCAAAATTTATAAAGAGATTATACAACTCAATACAAAAAAACCAAACAATTCAATTGAAAACTGGGCAAAATACCTGAATAGACACTTCTCCAAAGACGACATACAGATGACCAATAGACATATGAAAAGATGTTCAATGTCACTAATCATCAGAAAAATGCAAATTAAAGCCACAATGAGGTATCACTTCACACCTGTCAGAATGGCTGTCATTCATAAATCAACAAACAAGTCTTGGCGAGGACATGGAGGAAAGGGAACTCTCATGTACTGTTGGTGGGAAAGCAGACTGGTGCAGCCACTGTGGAAACCAGTATGGAGTTTACTCAAAATAATTAAAAATGGATCTGCCTTATGACCCAGTGATTCCACTTCTGGGAATATATCCACAGAAACACAAAACAGAAATTTAAAAGAATATATCCACCCCCGTGTTCATCACAACATTATTTACAATAGGCAAGATTTGAAAGCATCCCAGTGCCCATCATTGGATGCGTGGATAAAAAAGCTATGGTACATTCACACAATGGAATATTGCATGATTGTAAAAATGAAGGAAATCTTAACCTTTCGGGAAGTATGGATGGACCTGGAGGGTATTATGCGCAGTGTAAAAAGCCCGCCAGAGCAAGACAAATACCATATGATTTCACTCATATGCGGAATCTAATGAACAAAATGAACAAACAAAATAAAAACAGACTTTTAGAGACAAGAGACTGAGAGCTGTCAGAGGGGGAAGGGGTTGGGAACCTGGGTGAAAAAAAGTGAAGGGATTAAGCAAAAACAGAAAAACTGACAGACATAGGCAACAGTGTGGTGATGACCAGAATTTGGAAATGGGGGCAGGAGAAAGGTATAAGAGGATAAAGGGAGGATAAATGGTGATTGAAAGACACTGGGGTGATGAACACACAATGCAACACACCAACGATGTATTACAGAATTGTACACTTGAAACCTATATAGTTTTATGAACCGATGGCACCTCAACAAATGCAACGTAAAGAATAGAATCACACCACCATCGTCAGTTGTGATTCCAGGAATGGCTGACCTTTGAATCTCCTCCAAGCCTCACCACAATCAGAGAAAACACCTCCACATGTCAAGTGCAGAAACTGAAGTCAGAGAGGTGACTGGAATGGCCCAGAGGCCCCAGCAGATCAATAATGGAGCTGGGAGTGAAACCCAGTCCAATTCCAAGGTGTGCTCCCACCACATGTGTCCCCACGAAGGACCTCGGAAGGGAGGACTCACTCATCATCTTCCCACTTCTGCATGTGCTCCAGAGGCCCTCCCCAGCTCTGCATGGTGGCCTGGGTGCTGACACACATTTTTGTGTGACTTTAGGAAATACCCTCTTCCTCTCCGGCTGCAGTGCTACCTTCTGAAAGGAGGCCCTGTACAGGCACTCTGACAGCTCCTGTCTTATTTCTGGTGCTTTCGAGCGCCTGCTACTCAGTGTCTTCTTACCTTATGCCTTGCCCAGCAGACTGGGGGCTCACACTGGCATGCAATAGGAGGCTAGGCAATGTTCGTGGAAAACAGCCAGTATGTAATATGTGTTACTCCTTACTGGGCACCTGCGGGGTGTCTGACCAGTGTTAAGGTTTACCTTACCTAACCTTGTGACAAAACCCAGGAAGCAAGTGTCCTACTCATCAGCATTTCACAAAAGAGTCCTCCAGCACCTCTGAGTCAAGGGCCACCCAAGTTATATTATGTGCAAGAAGAAATACTTGGAAGTTCTGATTTAATTGCTTGTCCTGGTTTTGTTTTGTTTTGTTTTTTGGTTTTGGTTTTGTTGTTGTTGTTTGGTTAACAATGGCTTTGTTCTGAATCCACATATTGCCTAATTTGCCCATGAACTTCGACTCTTCTGGATGAAGATCTCAAATATCTCCATTTTTGCTTACAAAAAAAGTGCTATCACACCATGAGAAGACATGGAGGAAACTCAAATGCCTATTACCGAGTGAAAGGTACCAATCTGAAAGGCCACAGACTGTACAATTCCAACCATAAGACATTCTGGAAGAGCCAAAACCGTAGAGACGGTAGACAGATCAGTGGGCGCCCAAGGTTAGGGGGAGGAAAGGATGAACGGCAAAACACAGAGGGTTTGGGGGAGTGAGGCAATTCTGCATGGCGCCATAGTGATGGGTGCGTGTCACTATATATTTGGCAAAACCCATCGAATGTGCAACACCAAACGGGAACTGTCATGGGAACTGTCACGTAAACCACGGACATTGGTGATTATGACGTGTCTGTGGAGGTCTATGGATCGTCACGGTGTACTACTCTGGTGGGGGATATATTGGTACCAATCTCATGAAAGGTGCAAATAAAAATGTGTATAAATAATAGCATAAAAACTGGCATTTCGTTAATTCTGCTTTCATGGCTGGTACAGAGGAAATGTGTATGTTCGTTAATGTTTCACGTACTGCAGCAGAGTTTAAAGCATGTGTTGGAGCTTTCCGCATTCTCCGGGTGGGCATTTTGTAAAACATTGATGATGGTTTGAGATCGGAGCACAGGAGAGCTCTTCTGATGACTTAGTCTATATTATTTTTCCTTTTCCAAAACATTGAATTAAATCTGTTCATTTCGGTTCTTCTAAATTAAAAAAAAAAAAAAAAACAGCTGTGGGTGGGGAAGGGAACTCTCTGTACTTTCCACTTAATTTTGCTATAAACCCACAACTACTCTAAAAAAAGGTGTGGAAATGTTTTCTGTGTCTGCATATATACATGGACATACAGTCACACACATAACACATTCCTACAAAACAAACTCACCCCTTTCGCCGTGATGTAAGTCATTTGTGGTTGGATAAACTCAGTAATACACATACATACGCACATAATATCCAATTTGAGAATTTCTGATGTGGATTTAATACACAAGAGATTTTCTAAAATGTTCTAAATCGTTCTCCACTCTCTCCAGACTCTTTCAGAAGGTACAAGATAAACCACTTACATAAAATGTTGTTCACCTCGCTCTCAGTTCAATTGTACGGCCGATCCAGCGGCACCCACGCCTATCATCCCAGGCCTGCTGAAGGCGCTACTCAGGCTCAGCCTCCCGCCCACACCCCAGCCTCTGTCCCATTCCCGATGAGGGAGGCAAGGTAAGTGCACACTTTCCAGGAATTCAGTAGGCATCCGGTGGAGGATGAGAATTTTTCAATAACTTTACATGTCTCTGGAAACTAATGCACACAAAGAAAAACACTGAACAGACGGTGCTTTTATCGTACACGAAAATTACAGTAAACAAAGCTAGAAACGGTGGCTCAAGTATAGCTATTTAGAAAAATCCCTCTCTCATATATCAAACAGATCAAAGTCCAAGATGAAAATGTGCACGCACTTCATCACACATGCCAGCTCCTTGGAAGAGAACCGCATTTCCCACACGTACGCTGTATAAACTCACAGGCATGAGCAACCCATTTGTCTTTGTGTTGCTTCCAACCGCTTCATTCCCAAAGAGCTGCTTGATCCTTAAAATATAACTTACTTCGGGGGCGGTGAGTTTCTCAGCACATTGCTTAACTTCTTAGAAGCCTGAGGCTTGAAAGCAAAATGTGGCCAGTTCTGAGAGATCATGGATAACTTTTGACATAAACTTTTCTCAGGATGCTCAGGGGTGTGAATGATTCTACCTAGAAGCAACATCAGTACAGGAAGGGGTACCGAGAGGCCGGTAGGCCCGCTCTCCCATCTCCACCTGGACGGCACCATCCCCTGGCCTGCGTCACAGAGGGTGGAACTTACAGGAGGGCTGTGAAGCTGGGCAGTCATGGGCAAGTTTGATGGTTCGCATTCACGATATTGAAACTGCCTTGTTGTTTTAGCAAAGTGAATTGAACACAGACAATTGTTAACCAAGTCTTAAAGAACTTTAAAGATAAAAAGGAGACACAAGTTTCACCAAGGAGGTAAACGTGGAAAACAGCTCCCATCCCTGGATCTGGGGAGCAGGAGAGAGACGGAGATGACCAGAATTTATGAACTTGCAGGAGGCTTCCAGACAAGATGACAGAGTAGTTAAGTACTAGACGTCCTCCTCCTACAACTGCATTAAAAATTACAACTCAACTGCAGAACAACCATCGCTGAGAACCGCCTGAAGTCCAGCTGAACAGACGTCGCATAACTAAGGATATGCGGGAGAAGCCTCATGGAGACAGACAGGAGGGCAGAGATGTGGAACAGGCTGGTCCCACACCCATGTGTGGCGGCTGAAAATCAGGAGGGAGAGCTCAGCGGTCCTCCCTGAGGAGTGAGGCACCCCAGCCCCACACCAGGCTCCCCAGCCGAGGGTTCCAGTGTGGGGAGAGAAGTCCCCATAACGTCTGCCTGTGGAAACTGGTGGGCATGGTGGCTGTGTGAGACAGAGGGCTTCTGGAGACCGAGATGTTCCTCTCAAGGGCCAGGCATAGGTGTATTGCCCGGCAGACTCACGTGCACTGAGCTCCAGCACCGGCAGCAGCTCCAAAGTTACCAGAAAAACACAGACAGGAACTGAATCTTCCGGCTTTACGGGGAGGGCTGGAAGGGCAGCTTCCTCCAAGGCAGAAAAGCTGGCAGAAGCCACTGTTCCTTTGCCAAGCCTCATCCCTGCGGTTTCAGACAGGTGTTGCAGCTGAGTTTCCGTCAACCTGGCTCCCACAGTTCACCCCACCTCGGTGGCTCCCCGAGGCCTCGCCGCCTTCCAACTTGAAGTCCCATCTGAGCCACTTCCAGGAGCTTTTCCATGCAGATGGCCACAAGAACAAATGGAGTCTTGCCGAGGGATGGGCCCGGAGGGTGCTGTGTTGGGTGACATAAGTCAGAGAGGAAAACCAAGTACCAGGTGATTTCACCTAGATGTGGAATCTAAAAAGCAAACAAACTCATAGATACAGAGGACATCTTGATGATTACCAGATGGGAGGGGGTAGGAGACAGGTGAAAGGGGAGGGATGAAGAAGTTCAAATTGGTAGTTACAGAATAGTCATGGGATATCAAGTCCGGCGCAGGGACCAGAGTCAATGACACTGTAATAGCCACGTGTGGTATCCGATGGCTGCGAGATTTATGGGGGTGATCACTTGGTCTGTCACACAAATGTCTAGTCACCAGGGTGTACACCTGAAACTAATGAAACATTGTACATCAACTGTAATTGAAAATCATCCTGTGGAACTGGACTCAGGCCTGGAAGGAGGGAGGCTGCCCGCCCGCCCCTCGGAGGGGTACAATCAGGCTGCCTCTGAGTGTGTGGGAGCTGCCCACTGGAAATTGAGGCAGCACTGGAACTAACGGGCACGTCCATCATGAAAACGGGATGCTGGGGCGGCGCGGACAGCAACAGGAAGCAAAGGGGAAAGAGTGAACTCCACCTCCCTTCTTCCTCTCAGCCTCCTGCAGTGAAGAGCCACAGGAGGAGCCATGTGGCAAAAATGACATGCGATGGGCAGGGGTCTCCACCCCAGCTTCCCCAGGCAGAGTAAGGAAGGTGGGCCGGTGCTGAAATCCAACATCCCATAACCCACGTAACACTCCAAGTAAAAGGTGGGGAGTCTCCACTGCAGGGGCCCCCCCCTGAAATAACTCTGCAAAAACAGAGATGGTCCCGGCACAAGACAGCAGGACAGAAATCAGGACAGCGATCCAGGGTCCCATCGCAATGCCGGATTAGGAGGGTTGGTTCCGGAAACTAGGCAACTGATAGCATTTGGCCACTGAAGGCTCATCTCTAATGATTCCTCCTCTGTGAGGGCTTTTCGTACCTTCAAAGGGGCGATCTTAGCAAAGTCAATGAGCTTGTCTTTCTAATCCTTCCTCTGAAAGTATTTGAACCTTAAGCCAAAAAATGGGCCAGCATGTCCCCTGTCACATAAACACCCTGGTAACGTGTCGAAGTGGCTGCTTCAGGCTCTGCTGCAGTCCTTGGATGGCCCCATCCTCTCTGCCACCTCGGGGGCAGAGCAGTGATTGGATTCTTCCCGTTGCATTTGGAAGCCCACTCCGGAGCCATTAAGAGAAGGAGAATTCTTGCTCTGGTTTTCCTAAATGCAGAACTCGAGACAGCGCGTCTAGGCACGGCCACACATGGGAACAATACGTTCTGTCCTGCACAACCCGGAGCTCCTCGCATTTGTACCAGAAAATGAATCACATCCTCAAATGCCATCACTGCTCTGCTTCCCTCCCACTCATAGGACCATTACTGCTTTAATCATAGCTTTCCTCCGGAGCCGCAGTGAAAGAGAAGTGAGTGAGGAGTTCTGCATCCTGCTGTGATGGAAGGTTTACAGCTGTGCTTGACCGTCAGACTTCATTCCCTCGTGCAGGAAAGTGAGATTTTCCCCCCAGTCTGTATCTGTCCCATTTTCCTTCACACATGTGCTCACGTGCACGCACCTGCATGCGCGCGCACACGCACACACACACACACACAGCGGTAAAATGCTCCTCTGTTAAAAAAGAGCAAGAGGCTAATTAAATAAGAATATTGTCAGAAACTATCAAGATGAAGATAGAACAGTATAAAAACTGGTCTCTGTGCCATTAAAAATCAGATGCATATGTAGTGAACTTCTTACAAATTTTTCTTCTCTCTTTTTTATCGTTGACACAATTACAGATGTCCTCATTTCCCCTCCCTTTGTCCACACTTCCCTCTGGCCATCACCACACTGTTATCTGTGTCTGTGGGTCATGCATATATGACCTTTGGCCGATCCTGTCCCTTTCTCCCATCTAGCCTCTCCTCCTCCCCTCTGACAATTTAGAAGCGAAGAAATAAAGTGGAAGTCGTAGCCTGCCTCATCCCTTCACATCAGACTGGAATGAATCAGAGCGACGGCTGGGCAGTGAGTCAGACGGTAATTTAAAAGACAATTTGGGGAGGAGAAGGTGAGAAGAAGAGATGGCAGCTCTGTGAGCCTTGAGAGGACCTGTTCGCGCAAAACTAGTGGACCTCGGTTGGCCCATTAACCCCTGACGCGAACCAGTTACTGGGCGTCTCTGCCCACCCGTGGGATGGGACCCCCTCCTCACTCTGAAGGTGGGTCAGATGAGTGAGTCGGCGGTGGGTCTCTTCACCCCAACACTTCCTAAAGGCTCTGAGATTTCCTGGTTTGGGATTACAAACCCACAGACGTAGCTCATGAAGGGGAACATCACTCTAAAAGCTTGGCTAGCCATTAATAATCCTGCAAAAACCAAAACTGAACCCATATCTAACCACAGGTTGGAGCTTCTGGAAAGAATGTAGCAAACCAGAAAAGAAACATGCTTGTAAATCACTAAGTCGTCAAAGCACAGGTCAAACCAAGGACCCCAGGCCCCTTCGTCAAACAGGGGTCTGTGCGAAGCTGTTTCAGTGCTGGCAGGACCTAGTATGGCTGCGGAGTGAACCAAGACCATGACATGGATGTGCACCAGCTCCCACCTCCTTCTAAACCCCAGGAAAGCTACTCCTCGGGGGCGAAGTCCTCGAATGGAACAGTTTTGCCCATGTGGAAGAAGAAACAAACAAAAAACCTGGCAGAGGCACTAAAAGGCATCAAAATTGGCGAGTTCAAAAACTGTTTTGAGCAGTGGAAAAAACATCTCGATAGGTGTGTTGCATCCAGTGGAGAGGACTTTGAAGGGGACTGAGGTTTAAACATGGAAGAATGAACACACAATTTTTTATAAATAAATTCTGGGTTTGGGGGGTTTCCCCTCGTATCTTAAGTGTGTCAGAAGTGACTGATGAAAACCGTGAAACCAAAACAAGTTCAGGGTGGGTGTGTGCCCCAGACGGCGGATGGCCGCTTGGCCAGCTCCGTGTGACAGTCGCCGTGTGGACGTGTGGGCTCTCTCTTCCCCTCTCGGGTCATGCCAATGATAAAAATCCATCAACGGAAATTACACTGCCAGCATTGTGTACATAGAGCGCTATATCCCTCGAGTTGGGGTTGCCGGGGAAATAAGTGGGCTTCGGAAAATTAAAACCACCGGCATATATTAATACACAGAGTAGGTCACTAACTCTTCTCATTTCAGACTTAATGTTTTCTGAAATTTGAGAAAATGAGGGGATGTGTGGTTTTGTTTTTTTTTTAACATTTTACATTTTAATTGTAATTTCCTTAACTTGAGAAATTCTTTTGCCGCTTCCTTGGATTTCAAGCAAATTTCCCTCCAAAAACTAAATAACTCCACTTAAAATTGTGTTCACCCTTCAAAAGTACTGTTTAGTGTGTTGACGGCTTATGGCAGATTAAACACTGATAAATAGGAAAAAAATATAATGATAACATGCCAGCCCCTTAGAAGTTGGATGAAACATTTTAAGCTTTTTAATAATTTTGGCTTAAAGCTACTACCGCTCACCTAGGGGAGCAGGTGGAGGTAATAAATCCACATTCATTTTCTAGTGAAAGCACAGAATGAAGTAATTTTGAAAGGATTATTACACACTTTTATTTCTAAATAAAAAGTAGATGGTGATGGAGCATGTGGTCCAATATCTGTGGAATCTTACACAATATTTGCAGTTCAATCAGAGAGGAATTTGTCAGTTAATTTGGTCATTACTCTTTCGAGGTGAAAATGTGTTTTATTTTATTCTCACCCTGTACATTAAATATAAAAGTGTGGACACGGGCAGGGTTTATTATGACTCAACTCTGAAATTGTGGATACTTGTATTCTAGTAAGAATAACTTTTTAAGTTTCCACATTTCTCTTTGTGCAAAACACTCTGGGCCAGATTTCCAAACCTCTGAAAATTACATGACTATTTTAAACTACACCAATAAAAGTGACACAGAGTGTGACTGAAATGTACAATCTGTACCATTTTTGTGATTTGGTTTTTGTGAACATAGGCCACCTTGTAAAAGCTTATAAAGAAATTGTCGGACGAAGTTTCTGGACATTACAATCTCATACACATTTTAAATAAGTTTTTTACTGTGCATTCAGATGTACCTTCTAAGAAGCCATCAATATTCAAGTTAAATTAAACTGTGACCTAAAAACTCAATATCCCAGAAATCTTTTCTAATAGTTTAACTGAAGCTTTTTAAATATCCAAAAGAAGTGTGCTTTGAACTAGATCTGATTTGCCTAATAAGTCTTATTATTTTTTGCCTTCTACGTCTAGAGTTTCTGAAAAAACACATTCCTTACTCCATGATTCTGCACCTCCATAGCAGACTCATATTCTATTAGTGTTCACTAAAGATGGACGGGCAAGTGACAGACCATTACTACCTGAAAGATGGAGAAAGGGAAGCCTTTACAGAGAGATGGATTTTTAGAAAACTGTTCTATTCTAGAAGCAAAGGAGAGAAAGTGTTACCACTAAGCCTTCTGGAGTAAAATCAACATCAGAAAGAGGAATGACATTATGAATGGGATAGGATGAAGAGAGATTCTGATATAAGGGATTCCACGTCATAGCCCCTTACCTTTCCCCGCAGTCTCTGGTAGAAAAGCCAAACTTGCTTTGCCTTTTCCAGCAGCCAGGGCTTACTCTGCTGCTACCCACGTGGAACATCCTCCGAACTTCTCACACTTGGGGGCTCACTCCAGATGGCTGGGCAAAGAGGAAAGGAAGGAGCAACGAGAAGGAAAACAAAAATCACAACCTGCACTGTGTTCTCACAGATGCTCCATCTTCGTATCTGCCTTTCAGCACACCAAGCCCAGGCCCCAGATGGGACGTGTAACACAACCTACACGCTTTACCACAGCACGTGTGGGGCATAGTAGAAATGTTCAAGCACATAATTTGTGCTGATGTTAAATAGTATAAATGTCAAATATTGTAGGTTAAGACACACTTGTATGGACATGGTCATGAACGCAGGGTTTGAACACATGTCATACTGACAAAGATAGATCCAAATAAACATAGGCTCAAGTAAATTAATTGTCCTGGACCTCGAGGCCAGGCAGCCCTGCCTCAGGCTCAGGCACGCTGGACTTCTGCTCGGAGCCACACCGAGCTGAGCACCCCTCACCGGAGCCGTGACAGTAAAGCCCAGCTCACCGCAGAGGAGAACCATCCTAACAAAAGCAGCCCCGCTTCCATCGTAATACTCTACGATGCACCTTTCACTAAAGGGATTGTTTATCTACTTGTTTCTTTATTTATGTGTTTCTTTCCCCCATTACTAACTGCAAACTCCAAAGAGCAAGGACAGTTGTTTCTCTCTGGTTTGTCACTGAATCTGCAATACCCAGGACAGTGGTTAGGGCAGAGTGAGTGAAATAGTTGCTGAATTCACTGATGAATGTTCTGAATTCACCAAAAGAGGCACTCCAAACCCATATTTTTTCATGTCAAGTGGACATGAAACCCATATTTTCTTAAAGACTGATTAAATGAGAAAGTAAAATAGAGAAATATTAATTGGTACCAGTGTGACAGACAGGACACATCCTAAAGGCTGTGTAGCATGACGCGAGGTCTGCGTGTTACACAGAGTGTGGGGGGTGGGGTGCAGTAAAAGGAAGAGTGAGATGAGAGGGTTCAACTTGATCTAAATAAGAATTTGGCCAACTAATAAGCTGCTGTCCCAAGAAGACAGGTCCAACCAAAAGCCGTTTCCTGTCTACTGACCATGTCTAATATGGTTGACATCGTTGGTTTCATTTTAAGCCACAGCAGGATGCATGTAATTGCTTCTTTTGGCAAATTGCTCAGCTTTGATGAAGAACTCTACCTCTATGGATGTATTCAGTGTATGCCGTGTTAGCAGTGAATTTGTTGGCCTTCAATGATTTGTGGCCAGTTCTATCTTTATAGTGGAAAGTTTAGAGAAATGATTGGACAAAACAACTTCTTGCTCTAGAACTCAGTCATTCTGTGCATATTCCCAGAAAAAGAAGATTGAACTCAGAGGGTTGCTAATCTAAAATTTTCTTGCACATAAGCTGGGAGGAACAACTGGGGAGTGAGACAGTCCTGCAACCCAGGGCTCCAGTGGGGAAATAGAACCTCAAATCTCTGACTGAAAACACCCGTGAGGGTTGAGGCAGCGGGAGAAACTCCCAGTCTCACAGGAGAGTCCAATGGAGAGACCCACAGGGTCCTAGAACATACAAAAACCACCCACCCGGGAATCAGCACCAGAAGGGCCCACTTTGCTTGTGGCTAATGGGGGAAGTAACTGAAAGTGGGCAGAGAGAGGAGCAACCAGCACTGTTCCCTCTCGGACCCTCCCCCACAAACAGTGTCACAACCAGCAACTTGTTCCACACTGGTGAACACCTAAGGCTCTGCCCCTTATATGTAACAGGCACGCCAAGACAAAAAAAAAAATGGCCCAAATGAAAGAACAGATCAAAGTTCCAGAAAAAATACAACTAAGCAATGAAGAGATAGCCAACCTATCAGATGCAGAGTTCAAAACACTGGTAATCAGGATGCTCACAGAATTGGTTGAGTAGGGTCACAAAATAGAGGAAAAAGTGAAGGCTATGCTAAGTGAAATAAAGGAAAATGTACAGGGGATTAAGAGTGAATGGAAGAAAACCAGGGCTCTAATAAAAAGTTTGGAGCAGAAGGAAGAAATAAACAAAATCGGAACACAAGGAAGAAACAAGAATTCAAAAAAATGAGGAGAGGCTTAGGAACCTCTGGGACAACTTTAAATGTTCCAATATCTGAATCATAGGGGTGCCAGGAGGAGAAGAGGAAGAGCAACAAATTGAAAACTTATTTGAACAAATAATGAAGGAGAACTTCCACAATCCGACAAAGGAAATAGACTTCCAGGAAGTCCAGAAAACTCAGAGAGTCCCAAAGAAGTTGGACCCAAAGAAGCACACACCAAGGCACATCATAATTACATTACCCAAGATTAAAGATAAGGAGAGAGTCTTAATGGCAGCAAGAGAAAAGGAGACAGTTACCTACAAAGGAACTCCCATTAGACTATCAACTGATTTCTCAAAAGAAACCTCGCAGGCAAGAAGGGGCTAGAAATAAGTATTCAAAGTCATGAAAAGCAAGGACCTACACCCAAGATTGCTGTATCCAGCAAAGCTTTCATTTAGAATGGAAAGGCAGATAAAATGTTTCCCACATATGGTCAAGTTAAAGGAGTTCATCATCACCAAACCCTTATTATATGAAACCTTAAAGGGACTCATTTAAGAAAAAAAAAGATGATCAAAAACATGAACAGTAAACTGATAACAAACTTACAACTATCAACATCCAAACCTAAAAACAAAAACAAAAACAAACTAAGCAAACAACTAGAACAGGAGCAGATCCACAGAAATAGAGATCACACGGAGGGTTATCAGTGGTGAAGGGGGGTGGGGAATGAGGGAACAGGTACAGGGAATAAGCAGCATAAATGGTAGGTAGAAAATAGACAGGGGGACGTTAAGAATAGTATAGGAAATGTAGAAGCCAAGAGACTTATATGTATGACCCATGGACATGAACTAAGGGCGGGAATGTGGGTGGGAAGGGGGTACAGGGAGGAGGGGACTTAAGGGAGGGGGAAATGGG
Organism: Tonatia bakeri; assembly: GCA_004024845.1. NCBI lineage: Eukaryota > Metazoa > Chordata > Mammalia > Chiroptera > Phyllostomidae > Tonatia > Tonatia bakeri. The sequence continues at coordinate 58,818 of PVIA01006491.1, forward strand.
ACAACTGTAATAGCATAATCAATAAAATATATTTTAAAAAGCCCAGCCATTAAAATAACATTTTATGACTACATAAAAACTGTCATGATACAGTATATAATGGCATGATGCACTGTGATAAATGGTTTTATGTTCCATACTTTTCTAAATTTAAGTATTTTAAAATTTTCCTAAGAAAACATACTATTTTAGAAAGAAAAATTGGTTAAATTTTTTAGATTCTTAAAGATTGGGAGGAGAAATATAAGTTCCTAAAGAGAAAACTTTAAATTGTACAAGTTAAAGAAAACGTAACTTGGGAATGGAGGTAAAAGTCAAAACTGGCCTGATCCTTTGCTTTGATTACTGGATTTCTCCTTTTCATACACAGCATATACGTGGCTTTGAGGAAAGCAAAGGAGTGTTAACCCCTTGCTAATGTGATTGTTTATTATTCCTTTCCTGCTACTGAAATGAAAAAAAAATATGTGGCCTCAGAAGGGAAATGAATGAAAGAGATCATTAACTTCCTTATTTGAGACTTGAGAAAATTAAATTACTTGTCAAAGTCACTCAACTTTGTTGGTCTTTGGCACTTACCATACTCTGTTCTATAACCTCATCGACGTCTGCACATAAAATCTATTGCTTTCATGCTGTGAACTTCTTAAATGCGTTTAGTTCTCAGGGCAGCATTTTTCACGTTGAATTTGCTTAAGCCACATATTTTGTATTCAAGCAGATGTTCATGAAATATTCATATTGAGTTTATGTGGATTATAATTGCATGTATTACAGATGGTTTCAGATGAATCTGAAAACCTCATTTTCTTCTCACTTAAAAATGGACCCAGAGTAATGTTTAAATTACAAGTACGCATGTAATAAATACACATAGTCCTTTTAACAACGTCTGCTCGGTCAGGTGTTGGCAGGGAAATAGAATGTGACATGCTTTGGACTCCTCTCTGGGAGGCAGTGTGTTTACTCTGTGTCAGCACGGTCTTCTTGGGGTGTCCTTTTCCACCGATGTGGGCTTTTTGCTTGTTTCTGTTTTTGAGATATCTTTCTGTCCCTGGTCAGCTAAAACCACAGTTCAAGTATATCTTTCTCCTCTTAGGAGTCAGGACTTAGGAGTCATTTGGAGAAGGTAATCTTAAATCCAAACTAATGATGCGATGATTTGCAAACTTGCATTATGAGTAAAGTATAAATGAACGATATTAACCTTTAATAGGAACCAAGGCGTCTTCCCCAGGGTGGGATCACAATCACTTTTTAAAGGTTACTTTCCTAGAGTAGTTGTATGTTCACAGCAAAACTGAGAAGGAAGTGTGGCGATGTCCTCTGCATCCTCGGCCTCCACCTGTGCATAGCCTCTTCCTTCAGCAACAGCCTCCCCTGGGTGGTACGTCTGTCGCAACTGACGCACCTGCATGGGCACATGACAATCACCCAAGTCCACAGTGCACATTGGGGTTCCCTCTTGGTGTTGTACACATTTAAACAAATGTATAATGACATGTACCCATCATTATAGTATCATAGAGTATTTTCACAGCCCTAAGAACTCTCTGTTCTGCCTACTCATCTCTTCCTTTCCCACGACCCTTGGCAACCCACTGATCTTTTTCCTGTCTTCATAATTTTGCCTTTTCAGAGAGGTCATGGTAGCTGGAGTCTACAGTGTGTATAGCCTTTTCAGATGGGTTTCCCTCCTTAGCAACAGGCATTTAAGTTTCCCTCATGTCTGTCCGTGTCTTGACAGATCCCTTCTTTTTAGCACTGAATAACATTCCATCGTATGGATGCAACGCAGTGCACCCGTTCATCCACCGAAGGGTGTCCTGGCTGCTTCCATCTGCGGCACTGGAATATATAATTTCTATATAAGTGGAATCAGTGGGTATGCACTTTGCCTGCTTTCATTTATTCTAGAAGGTGTGTAGTGATACCATATGATGGTTTTAATTTGCATTGCCCTGACAATTAATGGGGCCGAACACATTTTTCTGTATTTATCTCCCCCATGTCTGCTCTCATGCTGAGTCAAAATCTTTTCTATATCTTTTTAAATTGGGATCTTTGAATTCCTCTTCCCGAGGCATGTGTTGTCTCTGCATGCTAGCTGCACACCTCAGTCAGATGCGTGTCAGGCAAAAATTTCCCCCACGCCCGTGACTTGCCTTCTTACTGTTGTGACAGTGCTTTTTAAAGGGTAAATTTAAGTGAAGCTCAGTTTGTTGAGTTTTGTTGTTGTTGTTTTTTTTTTATAATTCATGCTTTTTTTTTGGCATGTTGTATTTAGGAAATCTTTCCCAAGCCAACATTACTAAAATTACTACTATGTATTTTCTAGAAGTTTTGTAGTCTTAAGTGTTACATGTAAACCTATAATCTATTTTGAGTTAAGTTTTGTGTATGTTGTGAGTAAAAGTAAAGGTTTATATTTTTTGTCTATAGCTGACAATTGTTACAGAACTATTCATTGAAAATATCATTGACTTTCTATCGGACTGTCTTGGGCTCTTTGTCAAAGCTAACTTGCCATATGTGCATCTTTTTCAATATTTCCTGTTCCATTTCATATATGTCTATTTATCTCATTGTTTTAATAACTTTATAGTAAGTCTTAATATCAGAAAATTTAAGTCCTCCAACTTTGAACTTCTTTTTCCAACTCTTTTGGCTATTCTCAATTATTTACATTTCTGCACAAATTTTACAACTACTATGCGAATTTATATAAAAATATTCTGAGATTTTGATCGGTATTGCACTGAATCTCTAGACCAATCTGTGGAGAGTAGATTCAAGCCATGAATCTGGTACCTCTCTTCCGTGTATTTAGGTCTTCTTTAATTTTTTCAGTGACTGTTACTAGACTATAATGTTCCCTGGAATTGTTTATTGTACTTGGAGGTTCTTTCAGCCTTTTGGATCTTTGTGTTTATGATTTTCATAAAATTCGGAGAACTTTTAGCCATTGTTGCTTCAAGTATTCTCTCTCCCCAAACTTGTCTTCATTTTTTGGAGCTTCAATTTCAAGTGAGTCAGTTTTTACAAGGTCTTTCCAGAAAAAGTCCAGCCATTGTTCATATAATGAGAATGGCTTGTGTGACATTGATGTAACCTGGCAACCAAGGAGAGTGGGCTGGAATGCGCATGTGTGAACATTGACGACTTCACTGTACTAGTCAGTGGGGGCAGTAGACACCATTGAGTGAGCACATGCACTGTGTGGCCGTCACATTCGAAATGACTGAGCAAGTAGAGCAACAAAACTGCGTTAAATTTTGTGTTAAGCTTGGACATTCCTCCGTGGAAACTATTTGGATGATTCAGATGGCTTTCAGGATGATGCAATGAGTGCGGCACAGATTAAAGTGTGGCATAAACGTTTCAAAGATGGTCAAAAATCCATTGAAAGTGAGCCATGTTCTGGAAGGCCAGTAACAAGCAGAACACCTGAGAATGTTGAACTCAGCACCCCTACACCCCAGATTTGGTGCCCTGGGACTTCTGGCTTTTCCCAAAACTAAAATCACCTTTGAAAGGGAAGAGTTTTCAGACTATCAATGAGATTCAGGAAAATACAATGGGACAGCTGATGGCGATTCCAACTAAGGATTCTGCAGAGTGTTTTGAACAGTGGAAGAGATGCTGGGAGAACTGTGTGAGGTCCCACGGTGCCCACTTTGAAGATAACTGAAGTGTCATTGTCTTATGTTCAATGTTTCTTGTATCTTGTATCTTCTTCAATAAATGTCTCTATTTTTCATGGTACATGGCTGGCTACTCCCTGGAAAGACCTCCTATTACCCCAAAGATCACTTTTTCATTTATTTTTTTTTCTGCTTGCTTCATTTGGAACAGACTCTACTGCTATGTGTTCAAGTTCTCTGATCTTGACTTTCACCAGTGTCTAATCCATCCCATCCTATTGTCAGTATTCTTCATTTTGATATTATATATTTTATTTCTTGAAAATCTATTTGATTCTCTTTGGTTCTTTATTACTTGCATTCTTTCTCATTATGCTCATATTTTCTTTTGTGTTCGTGAACTTGATAGAGTAAAATTCTACGGAGAATGGAGTTTTTCCATGTCAGGTGCATGTATGTAGCTGTCCCTGGGCCATTTGCAGATCTTGCCATGAGCTAGAAGGTAAGGACCTGGCGTTGGCTCATGATGTACTGCTGGGGACTGGAGATCCAGTTAAAGGCCTCAGGAGGCTGGGGTGAAACAACTGGAGACCTAGGGTGCTTCAAACGTATGACCAGTTCCTTTGCAAGCAGGCATACGATCAGTCTGAGCTCCTCCTAAACTAAGGTCAAGGATAGAATAACCTCTTGAATGACACATGCAAATCAAACCTTGGCTTTAATTTCATGCAAGGATTCACATACTTTTGATTCACCTTTACATTGGTCTTGTAGCTTTTGGGCCCAGTTTATTTCAGGGAAGGTCCTTTGTAGATTCCATAGTTTATGATGGCCCTGAAGGTTGTTTTCTGTTTCCTTTACTCTATGAGGTCAACAACGACGACGACAAAAAGTCCAGGATGGACAAATCCTTGTTACCATATCACCTTCCGATTCTTCAAACTGCCTTTATCTCTCTGGTCTTTTTTTTCCCTTTTCTTAGTTGGATGTAGCAGTAATTTGTGCAGCCTCTAAACTCTTGAGGACCTTTTATTGCCCACGCTGCAATGACAGAGCTGGAACCTGTGTTTGCCACAGAGTTGGAATGACTCCTCCTTTGCCAGGTAGCACGACATCAAGCTTTGTTAGTAGACTGAGAGGGGTAGGAGAGAAGGAAGGGAATTTCTCCTTCTGAACCTGGAGTGTTTACCTAGGCAGCCTTCTTCTGCATTTCTGAAATACACTTGGCTTTGGCAGCAGCACCTAGCTTTAGCAGTGCCCAGTGGCAGCAGAACTTAGGGCTCCCCCATCGTCACCTTCCCTTGGCATACTTTCACAGAGCCCCGTGAGTGTCTTTGCCTAATATCGCCCTGAATAGCTTCACAAGGGTGGCAGCAGCTGGTGGGGGAGGGCACTTTCCCACAGATGGCTTTCCCCAGCAGCCCTAGGGTACCGGCACCTGCCTTATCTCATCCGGGACGTGTTCAAGAACGTGTGATTATGTGCAATTCTACTTATTTTCAGCAGAGGTGTTAATACACATAACTCAGACTATGTGTACTAGAGACAGGGGACCTAAATTCATTCTTTCCAAACAGGCAATTTACTGAACTTTGAGAGACTAAGGTACAGGAGAATAGGACATGGTTTAGGTTCTTAAAATAAAATCCATGCAGTTCTTCTACAACTGAAGTCTTTCTGGCTTCCTATTTGCCTCAGGAGAACTCCCGTCCCGTTAGCTGATGGGCACACAGATGACCCACCTTGACTTGGCCGTAATTCTCATTCAAGACTCGCCTCTTGCCCTATCTCTGCATTAACTTCAGATCCAGTCCCTCTGACAGTCACTTTCCTTCAGCGTATCATGGCCTTCACTACCTGCCTTTTGGACATGCTGTTCCAGCTGCCATACTAATTAGTACTGACGCCTCCACCTGTGGTTTGCACATAAGTTCTGGAGACTTCTGCTGGCCGTATTCATGTGCTTCTCCTTGGTACTTCCATGAGCTGCTTCTACTGTACGTAACACATTCGATTCACACATTGATGAAAAGGTGGCTCATTCAGTCAACAGATATTTGTTTAGCATCTTCTTTCCCATCCAGCACTATGAGACAACAAAGATACAAAGATGAGCAGAGAAACTACTATCCTAGCCGTCTACTCTCATTTGCACTTGTCAACAGTCCGCCTTCCAAGCCTGTCATGAGGTGGTTGTGTTTCTAGGACCTGGTACAGTACCTGTACATAATAACTACCAAATAAATGTTTCTTGACTGTATTAATGAATGAGTATGTAGCAGACAAAGGAGAAACTGGAATGTCCCAAAGGCAAAACTTTCATGGAGATATGTCAAAGTGTAAACAAAGGGTGAGCTATACCTTTGTAGTGCGTTTCAGGTGAGTTTACTTTATCCTTTATGTTTTTTATACTATTTGATATTTTTCTGGTGAAGGTATTTATACACAGAAGAATTAAATAATTCAGTGTTTTCAAAAGTCTTCAAGCAACTCCACAGCCATTCACTGCAAGCTCTGACGCTTTCGTATAATTATTCTGGAGCTGCCTCAAACCAACACACCCTGCTGTTTCCCCCCTTTTCTGACAAGTGGGAGCACGGGGGCTCTTTTGCATTAAAAATATCCGTGAGCACTTCTGGCTAACTACTTCAGAAGCTGAAGTATCGATCACTGTCAAAAACCCAGTCCTGTCGAGCATATCATCCTGCTAATTCCCAGGACCCTCCAAATCCAGTTCTCTCTGGCCAACTCAGATCTGCATTTTATCACTTTAAAAGCCTGACACTCATAATATGGTGTTCAACAGTCCATTTCGGCACCACCTGACCCGCACCTCGCAGTCTTGTCACAGAAGGTATTTTTAGAGTCTCTCTTCCCCCCCAGGTTCCCAGGCTTTGCTTTGGTGCCTCTCCGGAGGAAACACGGCGGCAGAGCCCGTGCGGAGGAGATGTGGTGCCGTCACCTGGAGCCGTCAGTTTCAGAAAGCATCCCCAGCTGTGGTTCCGAGGAGGACACCTGCCACCGAAGCCACCGGGAGTGATTCGCTTTGTCAAACTTGTCATCTGTTCTGGTGGCAAAGGAGACATTTGAAAACCCATCAAAGGGTGAGTCAGCATCAGGGAGGGAAATGTTGCCGGATGCAGGTGTCGGGGATGGCATCTGGGAAACGGAGTAGGGCCCCGGGGGGGGGCATGTCAGCGGGGAGTGCACACGAAACCTCTCTCACTTCTGGCGTGTCTGCGTTAACCTCTGAGCGCTCAATAGCCACGTATATAAAAGGGGGGCAACACCAATATCAATCCCAAGGCAGTGCTGTGAGGCTCAGCTGTGCCCAGCACATGCAGGAAGTGCGGCCAGTGTTGCATGTCCTTCCCCACTCAAGCCAGTGAAGGGAGCAAGAATCGGAAAGAAGTACCTAACCAGGTGGTTACGGAAATTCACTCTCTTGACTTCCCGTGTTTTTAGAATTTTTTTAAGACTATGAATCATTTTTACATATCTTTTAAGTTCAGTAAAACAAGATGCAATGGTTTGGAACTCCGGAATAAATAGTGGGTTCTAGAAGGTCATCTATTTAAAGCCATGTGTGTCAAAAACCAGCAATCCCCAACTTCGGAGTTAAAACAGCAACACCAAAGAGGGTCCTGGAAAGGAAAGAGGGCAACTTGGCGGATCAATGGAGATAGAGTTCGAGGGAGGAGGGGGACTCCTCCTTCAACACCCCTTTTTATCTCTCCCCTCCTCCCCCGACTCTTCCTGTGCCCCAGGGCTCCACAGTCCAAGGTGGGGGTGGGGGAGGGGAAGGAAATGAAAGTGCTCCGGGGAGAGTCTTTTTTTTTTTTTTTTTTTGCTTTCAGCAAGAGCAGGAAGTCTGCTAGACCACGGGCCCTTCCACAATTATAGTAGAAACAGGGCAATTCAAAACGAAAGGCTAATTTTAGAAAAACCGAGTGAACAGCTGTGTCTGTCCAAGAAACAACGAGGAACTCCAGCTTCTCCAGCTTCCAAGTTGAGGGTTGCATATTGTGGGCCCTGAGAAAGAAGGTACCTAGTAAGAAGGGCTCCTGGTGGCTAAGTGGGCTGAAATTTCAGAAACGGAGCCTGGCAGCCACTTCCACACGGGGGCCTCTTGCAGAAACTGCCGTCCAGGGAGAAGCCTGCACTGGCCTGCCTGCCTGCCTGCACTAGGTTCTGGCCACAGTGAGCCACCACCGGAGCCAGCCCTTACAAAGGAGTCCCCAGAGTCCTCGTCAACCAAAGGGCCTGGGGCTTTCCCAGACCGACTGAGCTGCGCAGCTCTGCTCCCATCAGCACCTTCACAGACTGCTCCAAGCAGATCCATTCTGACCGGGGCCACTGGGCCAATCAAACTGCGAGGATTAGACTCTTTATTGGCATAATGAAGAACCAATCAGGAACCAAGAGAGGGGTCCTCGGACTCTATGTCAGCTCGCCTCTGGCTTGGGGGGCGTACTTTCCCTTTCCACCAAAAGCAGAAGACTGCATCTCCCCGGCTGGAGCTGAAACACCAAACATATCTCACTGGAGCAGAGCGAAGCAAAACAGCGCAAGGCAGAGGGGAGCAGAGCGGATCGGAGCCGTGCTGTCCAGCCAGGGGACTCCCCCTAGGACGAACCTGTCCCTTAGGCCTCCGCGCAGCCACGCGCTTCATCATTGAACTGTAACACTGGCAGCAGCACTCTCAGCCACACTCTAGCAAGGTTGAGCTGTTTGCACGAAAAAGTTTCCTCCTTCACTACACCCCAAATGGAGGGTTCCTGTTGGCGTCGAATTGGCACGGGCACCCGTCTGCTGACCATCAGCTAGGCAGAATGACAGGGGCATCTAATTGAGGAACGCTGTGAAGGCACATGGCTGAGTTTCAATAGAATCCCTTGTGAGGTTCTCAAGACACAAGTACAATTGTGACATGAGTCTAAAATTAGTAGTCAGTAGTCTAAATGATGCAATTAAAAGTAGCCTTCATTGAGAAACAATCAGAGTCTCTGGCAACATTGTTACTGAATCTAACTAAGCAATTGAAACATCACAGCGATACTATGATTAAGTTATTTTTGTTTGCAGCAAAATAAATCTGAGGCTCCAACAGATTAAATAACTCAGCTAAGGTCACATGGTAAGTAGCAGTGACATTCTTCAAACCCAAGGCTTATGCTCTTAATCAATTCACTATACTAGTTCAATGGGGCTATTTTAAATAAGATGTTGTTACTTATGGACACAACATTATTCATCCCTGATAGTTAATATCTTAACAATTTTTCAGGAGCAACTATAAGATGATGAAGTATTGTGTCTTTCTGTGGTGGCCATAGATAGAAATGTATGAAGGTTGCCCTGGCCAAGTAGCTCAGTTGGTTAGAGCATTGTCCTGATATGCCAAGTTTGCCGGTTCGAGACCAGGTCAGGGCACATACAAGAATCAACCAATGAACACTTAAATAAGTGGAACATCAAACTGATGTTTCTCTCTCTCTCAAAATCAATAAAGTAAAATTAAAATTAAATTAAAAATGTATGATGGCAGAGAGGTCTGTGTGTATGCAAACGACCAAGTGTTCACCACCCCCTATTAACATCTGTTTTCTACACAATTACAACATATTTAGAGATTGCCTTGTTATCCAGAGTAAGAACGGCCCTGGCTAACAGCTCTTGGTAATTTTAACTTAACAATCTTCCAGATGACTGAAGAACTGTCTCTTTCACAACCCCAGCTCCCCAAGCTTTTGTTAAAAGGAGTTTGGGGATCCATTAATGCGGAGAATTGCATTAATGGAATATTCCCCTGTTTGCAACACAGGAAATAAGTACCCCAAGGGTTTGTCAAGTATCTTGAGGTTAGCTCTCCTATCTTTGTACCACGCATGTGAATTTTCTTACGAAAAACTCTTCAAATGTAATTGGATCCTTAAAAGATTGACCAATATGTATTAAGCACAAAATGTTCCCAGAGCTTTGGCTTAAATGTTTGTAGACAAAGGGAGGGGCTGCCTGGACATTTATTTCTTGCTCACAGAAAGTCCAGTCATTCGAGGACCCAGGTGCTGGAGACGTGCATCTGCAACCTGGAGCGTTCTGGCGTCACCTGGGCACACGATCCAGCTGATGGTTGGGAAAAAAAAGACCACCGAGGATCACATAGGAGGTTTACACAGATCAGGCTTGAAAGCGGGAAATAGCTTCTCCGCTCACGTTTCACTGTGACCCAGCTGCTTGGCCCTCCTTCAACGCACGGGAGGTTGGGATTGGAACCTCTGCCTGGGCAGAAACTTTCATCTCTAAATTCAGTGTAAACAGAGGCATTACCCACCAAGAGCTCGGGCCCCAGTGTTGTTACATACTTCAATAAATACACCGAGAGGAAGAACATGCAAAAATTTTTCAGGTTTGTCAGTAGTCTAAAATCCTTTCTGATATTTTAGTTCCTTATTGGCGGACTTCAATGTCCTAGAAGATATTTTCTGAAATGAAAGTGCAAAAATATCCATTTGTTTATAGTGGCACCTAAAACGTTGTTAGAATGTTAAGCATTCACAGGAAAAATGGTTTCTTATCTTTGAGTAATACTATGTTTTAAAATAACTGCGTGAAGCATGGTGCTGCGTTTGAATTGAGAGCGTAAGCCCCGGAATTAGCCAGGCCGTGGTAGCTGAAGTGTTCACCTACAAATAGGAATGTATAGAATGGTACATGGAAGGAAAATATTTTAGTGTCTTCTCCCAAAATAATGGCCATTCGAGTCTATACTTCAGGGAAAATCTGGGACTTAACTCTACACTTTCCCAAAGCCACCAGGCCAGCAGGCAGCTGGGTCAGCAAAGGCCCCAGCCTGCGGAAGATCCCCGCGGAGAATTCTGAACACGAAGCACAGAGCATCAGTCCTGCACAAACACGACAGGAACTCCCTTGAACCATCTCATCTCACTGTCTTTGATGAAGATCGTGCCCAAGGCTGAAACCGTTATTTAAACAAGTTGTTTTGGACACGGAATTGTTCAGAAAAAGAAACTTCCACCTTTTCTTATGGCTGTGCTTCTCCTAGGGGGTGAGTCAGAGGTATTTATAGCTTCACACCTGTGGTTTGTAAATGCAAGTGTGAGTGTGTGTGTGACCCGCAGGCACCTCCACGCCCCACAGGCTGTTCTGTGCCGCAGCCTGAGCCGCTAGACAAAACCCTGTCCCTCTGAGGCAACAGCACTTCAGGACTAGAGCTGGCAGATGCTCGAAAGAAACATCTGTTCCTCAAGGCCACAGGCAACAACAACGGAAAAAAAAAACAGAATAATTTTACATGACAAAGCAAATTCAACAAATGTGCGAATGTGGCTCATCTATTCTATTTCAAAGACACTGGCATTCAAGGGGAAGTGGTGAAACAGTACCACCGTCTACGGCGCTGGGGGAATATATTTTTGTTTCCAGAGGTGTGACATCAGGCATATTGTTTTTATCAGTTTTACTGTGAGGGAGTGGGTGGCGGGAATGAGCACAGTATCAATGGAAACAAGTTTCACTTATATTCCAGTTTCGCCTGGGTTGGTCCTCATGGGACTCGGGTACCAAAACCATCAACTCTCTGGCCATAAACACAGTGTACTCCCCTTCACTGAAGCCAACTGAAGCCACTGCAGGAAAGTATTGCAAAGCAAAGCTTCACTAAACTAAACACTTGACTTTCACGGTGGAGTATGATGTGGTTGGGCCATTCGGAAGTAAACCAGAAGGTGCAAAACTTCCAAGTTATAAACACTAGGAAGTGAGTCAATATAGAGCTTCCTAAAATTTCTTCTCTCAGAGCACCTTCCCGTGATGCTGGTGGCACAGCTGGTGTCTAGATGGCTTGTTGGTCCCTGTCCCCAACAGCCTGGTTCCTTCTACATGGAGCCCTGACCTGGGGCCACTCTGGCAGCACTGCCTTCCCTGCAGCCCTGGCAGGAGCCCTACTCGGATCCTTGCTACTCTGCTCCTGTGCGTTTTCCTCCCCTAGGAACTTGTCCCAGGCCCAAACAACATTGGATGCTATGTTTTCTGCCTTTTTTTTTTTCAGTCCTCTCATGTTTCCTTCAGTCTAGCAGGGACTGTGCCAGCTCTTTCAATTAATTGCTGTTTTTTTGAAACTCCTAATTCTGGCACTCAAGTGTTCACTGTTAGGCCCCAAATATCTTTTACCCTTTTTTTCTCTAGAGATTCATCATACGAAATCCATCATGAGAAAGGAGTCCTAGTGATCTGCCTTCTAGCGTGACATCCCAGAATTCCTGAGACAGCTCTGTGCATCAAAAATACCCTCCCTCTCACTTTTCTTTCTTCTTCTCTCTCTCCCCCCTCCCTTCTTTCTCCCCACTCCCCCCACTCTCACATATTAACAGACACAGGACAATGTTGCTCCAATTCTTAATGTACACTCCAAAAACAATGCACTAACTAGAATCTTTTCGGTTTTACCTTATTCTCTGAGAACTATATGTTTTCATGTTGAAAAACATATCAAAGTTATAAAGGAAAAATAGAACCATCTCCTATTTTTTATGGGATCATATCAACAGCATCTTTAATAGGGAATACACTGAGATATTTTCAAGCATCCAGGCCCAATATTTGGGATGTCTTAATTCCTCTCTTTGGGGGCAGGGACCAGTTCCACTCAGGGAGAGCTTGGGTCTTATCTTCCAGACTCTGCGTCTCTCCTGCAAAGCTGTGGGCAGGATCTGGGAAGGGAGGGTGGTCACTTTTAGGGAGAGGCAGGAATGCGCAGAGATCTGGGCGTCTTTGCAAACAGCTTCATTGCTCTTGGCACAGCCTCACAGAGGCTTTTTTTTTATGGCACTGAGGCAGGAGACAGTCAGGAAGGAACTCCAGGAGCCCCGCAGGGCTTGGATGAAGAAAACATCCATACATGACAAAGACCCCCTAAGACCGGTGTTCCTGTTTACTGGGATAACTCTGAATCATGAAATGCGCCTGTGCGCTGCCCCTGATTCATTATAATAGCACTATAATAAAATAACATTGTGGGACTCCCTTCTCCAATAGCCAATCAAGAAAATCTTGGGAAACCACACATGCGCAGTAGCTTTGAAATGTAACTCTTTGTACCTGCGCAATAGAAGCCCGCCAAAGACTAGCTGGGAAGCTTCCACCCTATAAGAAGAAAATTCGCCCAGCCCATGTGGTCAATCTCTGCACAGAGTTGGCCCGCTCCCATGTTCTGTGGAGTGTACTATCGCTTAATAAATCTTCCCTCTTTCTTTATACTATAAACTCTGTGTGTTTGGCTCAATTCTTTGTCCCGATCACTAAGAACCTGGTTACCTGCGCCACCTGTGACAGCACCTTCAACAGTCTTCGCAGCCACTGTCTGAACTCACCCAAGGCCAAGGTGAAATGGAGAGAATGCCTCTCTTGAGGTCCAGTGTTAGAGTTTTAGGATATGGTCTACAAGCTCCAATATACATGCTCTTGGCTCAAATACCAGTTGTCAGCTTGCAAACTGGTCCCGTGCATAGATGGAAAGAAGATGCCTAAGAGAAAGGCAGACCCCACCAGATCGGAGGGTAGCAAAACTGAGCAGGTCTCCACACCTGCCTGCCAAATCTTAACAGTTTATATAGAAGCCTTGAAGGGTTCAGTCACGTGTGTCACCCCAGTGGGCTCCACAGCGCACTTGCTCAGGGCGGTGTCCCCGAGGCAGCCTCCAGTGGGGGGAAGGGAGCTGAGTACACTTTCCAAGAACAGGGGGAGGGGTGAGGAGTCCCAGTTTCTGAACCACGGATCCACCTGTGATCACATTCTTTTGACCACCTCCACTACCTGTTACATTTCAGTTTCCAGTGTACATGCAGCCGTATTCTGTGTTGGTTTGAGACATATACTGCAGTGGCTAGACCATCATATACTTTATAGAGTGGTCCCCTTGGTATTTCCAGTACCCACCTGGCCCCAAGCATAGTTGTTACAATGTTGACTATATTCCCTATGCTGCACTTTACATCCCCAAGACTATATTTTAACTACCAATTTTTCACTCTTATCCTTTCCCCTTTTTTAACCTGGCCCCTACACACCTCTCCCTGCTGTAACTATCAGTCTGTTCTCTGTTATCTGAGTCTGTATCCGTTCTGTCCATTTTGTTCTTCCGACTCCATATACGTAAACCTGTCCAAGTGGCTATCATCAACGAACAAGCAAGCACCGGTTCCCTTGGAATCTACAGTTACAAACAAAACCAACCTGAGAAATTACATCCCCTCTGCCCTTACTGGCACCCGGAACCTCCTTGACAATAGTCAGTGGGCTCCCGCAGAGAGCAGAGGCCAGCGGACTCTCAGTGAGGTTTGGGGGTGACCTGCAGCAGGCCAGGTCCCCGAGAGCAGGCCAGACCCCGCTCCAGACCTGACGGGCACAGGAGAGACTCCTGGAATACAAAGAGGAGTAACACGGGGTCCTTTCCCAAGGACTGTCTACTGTAGTGGTTCTCAAATGTTGGCTTTCTGAAGAATCAAAGGGAAATCTGTCTAAGATGCCGGTCGTTGCCCTCCATCCCTGGTCCTGATTCAGATACATGTCCCTCAGGGACACCCCTCGAGAGTCCTGCTCTGTAACACACCGACCCAGCGGGAGGAACCTGAAAAAGGAGGGGACGCGATGTGGACCCGGGCACGAGGAAGTCGTTTGTACCAGAATTAGCAGCAACGGCACCTCTCCCGTGCACACGTGACGATAGTCCGTAGCTCATACCCGGAAACGGGTAACCCCATGTACGATTTACACATTTGTCTTCTATTTGCTCCTGCTGGAAGAGTGGTGTGCTTTGCCCACAAATTCTGAGTACAGCCTCTGGCTTCCTAATGGAAGACGGGCAGCTCAGGGCAGCAGGCAGCCATAACGATGGAGAAAGGGCTGGGAGCCACATTTACTGTTTCTCTCGTCTAGCCATTTTTCTATTGGCGGAGAGAGGCAGTGACATTTCGGGTATAAGTGGTTGCCATAGGGACAGAAGTTGTGATTTAGGGGGGTGGGGGGCACTGCTGCAAGAAAGCAATAAAACAGCCACTGAGTGGAGGTCAGAGGCACAAATGCACTGAAGCCACAATCAAACCAGGCAGCTGCTCGATCCATTCAGTGAGAGTTTTGCAGCTGCCAATGTGAGGTACGGGAAAGAATGGTGAAATCTAGCCAAGTGTTTCACCCCTGCTGACTGTCTCCAAATGTCCTGAGGTCACCTGGCCCTGGACTTTCAAGCCGCTGGGCCCAGGATTCTGGGTAGGAAGGGGGCAGACAGATAAACATGCTTTTTAATCCAGGGACTCAAAAGTAAAAATTTGGAACTACAGTGAAATTCTCAAAGCTGACACCTTGTGATACAGATAGGATTGTATGTTGAAAAGAAGTCTGGGGCTTGTTGCCCAGGTTAACCAATGAGGCCCTCTCTGTCTTCCTAAAAATGCAGCCGAGTTATTTCTTAATGAATGGACAGCATGTGAACTTATCTATTAGTGCACATACATCATACATACAGGTGTGTGTGTATACACATATACACACACCTATCCTGTGCATACATGACATATAGTATGCAGCTCATATCCAGAATGGGTAACCACATACAATTTACACATTTGTCTTTTACTGGCACCTGCTGAAGGAAAGGCACGCTTTCTCAATGTTGCTGATAGGGTCTGCAACTTTCAACCAAATGACATATAGCAAACAAATTTTATCTGCAAGCGGGCATGTGCCCTGACCGAGAATCAAACCCATGAGCTTTCAGTCTACAGGACAACGCCCCAAGCAGCTGAGCCACCCCAGCCAGGGCTCTCGCTATATTTTCATAATTGATTTCTAAGATTTCACAACCATCTTAGAAAATACAATCTTCATGACAGTATTTCTTTGGATGGTACTGGTGCCCTCTTTGTCATTATTATAATTTCTGGGATGGAAGGGAGCGTCAGAAACGTGCACCCGTGCACAAACACATGTGTACTATATGGAAACAGAAAAGCATACAGAGGACGGGGCAAAAGTAGGTTTACAGTTGTGAGCATGTGAAACAGTTTGTTCTTCATCGTTATTGATTAATTATTGCATCCTTTTCCATACCAACAGCTGTAAAACCTACTTTTCCCCCACCCCCTCGAGGCACACCAATCAATATAAATGTTTTTTCATGTCAATGAGTTTTTAAATAACTTATCTTATTTGTGGCTACTTGATACATCAATTCTGAGGGGAGTGGTTATAATCTATGATTAAAATTTTTGTCTTGCAAGTTTCCATATATACGTAAAAGACCAGAATAGACTGTAAGATGATGCAGTAAAAAGGCCCACACCCCATATTTCCATTTTCTTTCCAAGAGCGAGAAACTCAAACCTGTTTTGTGATTTCTTCCGTTAATTTTTCCATATTTCCAAATTTTAAATTTATATATGTGTATATATAAATTTACACATATAACATGCATTTTTATACATGTAACTTAGGCGTTATCTGTGACTTTCTGCGATGGAGGAGGAAGGCTAAGCTTTATTGAACATGCTCCTTTCTCGCTCCCTCTTTTCCTTCTTCTGTCTCACACGTGGTTATACTTTCTAAAGGAGCCACACTGAGTGCTGTGCTCATCTCTGCTTCTTTGCGTATTGTGGTCGTGTGTGACACCTGCACTCTCTCGCTTACCATTCATCAGAAACGGAAAACCCTTTCCCGTTCCATCAAGTGCATCAGAGAGTCCACTAGTTGAAAACTTATTTTTCTTAACTTAATTTGGGATTGACTCTACACTAGGCCCGGTGCATTTCATCTTTTTAAATTTTAAACCAGCCTTCTCAAAGATTCATATATGTATGTATTTTTTCTGGTGTAGCTTCTGCTATTTGTTTGTTGTATGTTTTCTGGTTTGCTCCCTTACTCTGCAGGGCGCATCTTCCGGTGGCTTTTTGACAGAGCAACAATGGAAGAAAGGGTGGCGAGACCTTGCTCGGCTAAAAATATCTTATTTCTTTTCACACCCGATTGATAGATTTCATGGCCGAAAATATCTTATTTCGTTTGACACTTGACTGATGGATTTCATGGCATATGATGCTATACGTTAACTCATTTTCCCTTAGAATGTTTAAAGTGTGGTTGGTTGTCTTCTGGCTTCTGATGTTGCTAGTAAGCTCTGCTTCCTGGGCCGTCACACCTATCCCACAGTGAGGGAGGAAAGAGGGCGAAGGGAATCTAAGGGACAGCCCTGTCTACTTGCACCTGTGCCCCTGCTGACATCTGTGTCTTGGACAGCCTGAAATAGACCCTCCTGTATTCCTGTCCCCTGAGGCTGGCGTGGGGCTCACCAAGCTTATTTCCTGTTCATTTTCAGAAGGCAGCCAGGGCAATGTCAGGAGAGCAAAGAGCATCTGAAGGAAGCATTCACTTGAGCCTCGTCCTCCTCTCTAGGATGCTCTTCAACCAGACCCAAGCACTAGGGGTGTCCAACTGCAGCCCCAGGGCCGGATGTGGCTCAGGATGGCTATGAATGCGGCCCAACACAAAATCATGAGTTTACCTTAAACATTATAAGACTTTTTTTTTCTTTAGTGTTTGTGTATTTAATGTGTGGCCCAAGACAACTCTTCTTCTTCCAGTGGGGCCCAGAGACACCACAAGATTGGACACGGTGTCTTCATCACCCACTGACTAATTCTGAGACACTGCTGGTTTGGGTCTGGGGTGACACAACCACCCACGACAATGTGCTGTCTGCTCAGGAGCTCCAGGAGTGCTTTTTTCCCAGTGTAGCTGAATGTCATCCAAACATATGTTCAAATACAAGACTTATCAGTTAATTGCGCTATAATGAACTGTTACTGGAATAGAATTTATACGTTGTTAATCTGTTTTCCAATCTTTCCCCTTCAGTAAGTGACATCTCTGCCCAATAAGCTGCTAATCAGAAATCTGAGAGTCAACCTTGGTTCTTCCTTCTCCTCCATTTCACACCCTTATTTCATTGCCAGTCCAATAGATTTTTCCTTCAAATTATATTTTAAGTCTGTTCACCTTCTTCCATATTGCCCATCCCTACAGTAGTTACACTCTACTGTTTCTCCTTTGGACCACTGCAGTAGCATCAGGTGGCTTCATTTCCCCCATTTATTACAAATCAGCTCTACTAAAGTATAATTTACATACATAAAATTTGTAAATTATTTTATAATTTAAAAATGAACTAAAAATGAACAGTTTGATGATTTTTAGCAAATTGATATATGTGTGCACCCACCACCACAACCCGGTGTTTACTTTTATGGTGGAAAGAACACGTAACGTGATATCCATTCTCCACGAATTTTTTCACGCGTACTGTGTTCTTGTTGCCCACAGGTCTACTGCGGGCATCTAGAGTCCGTTCATCTCATGTGGCTGAGACTTCGTGGCTGTCGATGAGTAACTCCCGTGAACTCACACCCTCAAGCCCATGGCAACCATTATGATTCCATTAATCTATTTAGACACATCATACATTAATATGTGCAAGTGAGTGGTATTCATCTTTCCGTGATTAGCTTATTTCACCTAACATAATGTCCTTAAGATTCATTCGTATCGTTATATGTTGTAGTATTTCCTTCTTTTTTATGGTTGAATAATATTGCATTGTGTGGATATACCTCATTTTCTCTACCCATTTGTTTGTTGATGGACATTTAGATTGTTTCCACATCTTGGCTAATGCGAATAGTGTTGCGATGAATACCTCTAATATCTCTTTGAAATTGTGATTTCAATTATTTTGGATAGATAACCAGAAGTGGGATTGCTGAAACATATGGAAGTTCCATTTTTAATTTCTTGGGGAAACTCCGTACTGTTCTTCATAGAAGTTGTACCAATGACACTTCCCCTGATAGCATCCCAGGTCCCAATTTCTCCACATCCTTGTCAGCACTGTTTTCTCCTTCTCCCCCTCCTCCTCCGCCTCCTGCTCTTCCTCCTCCTTCCCCTCCTCTTCCTTCTTCTCCTGCTCCTCTTCTTCCTTCTCCTTCCCCCCTCCTCCTCCTTCTCCTTCAATATTAGCCATCCTAAAAGTTGTCTGGTGATATCTGGTGGTTTTCATTTGCATAAATTTTATACCTTTTTTGTGGCTACCTTTGGGTTTACATAAAATATCTTTTATTTATGAATCTGTTTTAAGCTGATAACTTAAATCAATTACATACAAAAACTCTAGTTGTGTCCATCAAAGCTCTAAGACTTGGAAGACATGAGCTGTCCTCTGGAAAACCACCTCCGAAAAGGTGACGTGCTGAGTGTGTCCACCAACCATTCTCTCCCCCTTGGGGAAGCTACGAGCTCATGGGACTCTCTCTGATTGTGCAGCACTCCCCCGGGAACGGGGTCTCCAGTCGGAGGATGCCTGTTAATGCTCACCACAGTGTCCTCATCTGAGGATGGTGCCCGGAACGCCACAGGGATACGGTGAACACACACAGACTTGAGGCCATGTTACCGGCTGGCACCGTGTTTCCCTGTAGATCTGGTTGAGTGAGCTGTGTCTCGGGCACATTGGTGTTTCCTGCTTCTTCATAGTTTATATTTTCTAATTGGCAAGAGAACAAACCAGGAATAAAACAAAGGAGAATGTCTCTCAAAGTATTCATATCTTGTGTTCGTATGTATTTTGGGGTTTGTGGAGGAGGAAATTAGAAGACTTGGCACTGATGTGGTAGCAAAGTTAGTTCTATGTCTGTATTTACAGTTCCTTTTTGTGAAGTAATTTATTCATAGGGCCTGAGGCTGTAAGCTACATGCTATAGAAAATGTAGACCTGTAGTCTGACCTCTAAGAACTTGCACTTGAACATGAATTGTGTGTGTGTGTGTGTGTGTGTAGAAAAAAGGCTATATAAATAGGATGACACAAAGCAGGATAACTCAAGCACGCTCGCAGACCTCGGGGCTGGACTGGCGGACGGGGAGGGAATCAGATAGGATCTGAGTACGCAGCTGACAACTTCGCATCAACATGCGGTCAGGGTTTTGAGAGCCCGTTTGTGGTCTCACCTGCATTCAAACAGTATGAGCAACATTGTACCACAGACTCAGCTCTGTGGTCAAAATGAGTTTAACAGGATTGTCTCACCGTGGATGTTGGTATTGCAAATAAAAATGTCTGCTGTGTAAAAAATGGCGCACAGGTTAAATGTTGAGATATTTAATATGAAAATGAAAAGAGGTAATTCCATGCTAATTAACTGAAGTTTTGCTTTGTGATTAGCCTAAAAGGAAATTAAAATTCATCTGAATCATGAATTCTCAGTATGTCATTATAAATTTGAGAAAAAGGTATTTTCAACACTCCTCATGAATCTTTAAAAATGCAGTCTATGAATTTTTTAAAAAGCCTCGAAATCAAGTAGTTCACACTGCGGCATTATTTACAATAGGTAAGAAATGATTCGACTTGTGTCCATCAACAGATGGCTGGATAAAGCAGAGGGGCACAAAAATGTTTTCGTAGGCATGAATATGAACCTTTTTCCTCTCAGGACACAATTTGACTCAGTTCGAGCATAATTCTTATTTCCCTTTATCATCTTCCCTAGATTAAACTATACACAGCACAGCTAATTGCTTCTGAGCATTTTAATGTGAGGGGGGATTTCACTTCCTCTCTCAAGGCAATTTGTACTATAAATAGCCAGGCAATGTTCTCACTTCACACAGTGGTTTGTAAATGTTAGAGCCTTTATTTAAAGGTGAAATGATGAAAGTGAAATGATCACTAAGGATTCAATAATTCACGGAGTTCTAGTTTCCCTCTGCATAATCTTTCTCTTAGGAAACATTTAGTAATATGCCCTTTATAGTGACAAATTAAATTAGGAAGACGTGAAAAAGGAAGTCCTCTATTTTTATCACCAGGGGCCTGTCAGGCCGCAGAGGGCTGACTAAGAAGGCAATGATCCTTTTCTACCTGGACTTCTCTGCTTACAGACCAGCACCAGGGAGACGTCAAGGCCACAGCACTTAAATCAGGAAAACAAAACCGTAGTAAAGCAGGAGCTACAGTAGGAAAAAAAAAATGTCAATCAAAGTTTTGATTAAAAAATCAAACCAGGAAATGAAGAAGGACAGGCCCCATGATAAGAAGTTAAAAATCACTGCATGGTATGAATGTTAAAAATCATAGTTAAAGTTGAAATCATTTTGCAAGGATGGTGGTCACATATACTTATAACAAGCCTGCCTATGTTTAGCGTTATGTCTAAGGCGTTTTCACACTTACAAATGTTTACTGATCGAAATGGAAGTTGACCTGACCCACTTAGCGCTGCAAGGGTATGGATCTCGTCTAGAGAAAGTTCCCATAAGACACTGAGATCTCCTCAGTCCACCTTCAAGGCTTATCAACCACAGCCAGGAACTAGACTTAGTGTCTCAACTTTTGACCAACTTTTGCTTATAAATGACATTGTTTATAGCCACAAAAGATTCAGGTGACAGATCTACTGTATTCAGGGTCTGGATACTCAGTAGGATGTTCAGTGGATTCTGCTTTGATCTTTCTGCAGCACCACAAGGCATCCAGTGAAGGGAATACAGGAATCAACAACCTACTAAATTTTCCTAATAGGACACTTTATTTGTAGAGCAATTTTTAGTTCACAGCAAAGTTGGGCAGGAAGTACAGAGTTTCCATCTACTCCCTGCACACCCCGCCCCCACTTCCACAGACACAGTGTGCCCCACATTCGACATCTCCCTCCAGAATGGTGCACTCGTTACAGTCTGCGAATCTACACTGACTTGTCAGCCCAAAGGTTACCCCAAATGTGGACCCAAGGTCCACAGCTAACATTTGAGTTCACTCTTGTTGTTGCATGTTCTACGGATCTGGGCAAACATATACGGACATGAACCCAAAAACTAAATGTTTCAGGCTTGATAATGCAGGAAATCAACTTGAAGCAAGTGTGGAATTCTGGGCTGTGTAAAAGAAAGAGCGAGCCAGATGAGTTAGACAGGCAAGAAAGACTTTCTTCAAGACGACCGCGATAGGGGCCAGACAAGATGGAGGAGAGAAATCGAACTTCACCAAAACAAAAGGTGGGTGAGGCATTGCGTGCAGGAGAGAGCTAGTGGAAAAGTACTGGAGGACATGAGGGGCCTGGGGTGGGGTGGGGGGGGGCTTCTTAGTGTGTTTGCTGACTGTCTATCATAAAGTTAGGTTCCTACCCTCCCTTAGAGATTGGGGGACAGGATCCCTGATTTTCCTTGAAGACTGCCTTTCAAAGAGAGACATTTCTGGCTTGTAAAACTGGCAAGAGGCCAGAAGATGATTTTCACCTGAAAGGGGCGGAGAAAGAGCCTACTGTTGTGAGATTTCTGAGGTAGGTGATCTAAGGAAAGGGAAGTCGGGGGCCTGTGGTCGAGAACTCTGTCCGTTCCCAGGGGAGAGACGTATGGTGGTTGCTAATGGCCTGGCTTGCTCTGCCCTCAATTTCTGAAAAATAAAGCTTACTATATAATAACTAAAGCTGACTCTAAAACTTCCTAAATAAGGGCAAATGCCAAAGACTCCACATTGGTGGAGAGAGTAGGGGACAGAGCAGCGAGTCTGGAAGACGGTAGAGAAGGGGGACTGGAGGTGGCTCTCCTGGACTAAAGGTCACTGAGGAACTGGAATTGCAGGCTTGGCCACAGCGCCTTCTCCGGCCAAGTCTTCCCCTCTTCCTTACAGCTCTCGGCGACCTCCTGCTGTTTCGGTCTCCCTGTTCTCTCCAAGGCTGCCCCGGTTTCACATGTGTGTGGATTCTGAAGTAAAGCAATGTTAGATGGTTTCCTCACACTTCAGATTCACGGCAGGGCCCTGCTTCGTGGACTAGAAATGCCTTCCAACACTCATAGCAGCTGTAGATTCAGTGCACCAAGTAGTGATTTCCTACTCAGATAAATGTTTAGACTGTGGTAGTTTGACTCAGTGGTGGGGGGGTTGTTCTTGGACTGCGATTCTGAGTATTGTGACCCTAAGAAGAGATGGAGGCCGAGGCAGGGTGGACGTGGGCACTGCACCGTGGGAACCTGGACCGGGAGCAGCTCGCTCGGCAGACTCACCTCCGTGGCAGAGCAGCCAAGCGCCGCAGCCCCGCCACAGGCACTGCCCACCTGAGCACGTTGAACTGCTGCTTGCTCACTACTCTCGGGGAAGAAGCTTCTGGTGGTGTCCTGGGCCCCGACCAGGGTTGGCGCAGAAGGAGGACAAAGGCTGGGGATTATGTTTCTAGGACAACGTGGACAAGGAAGATCCCCGCTGTGAGACCGAGGTTTCTGAGGCCGGAAGCTTTCAGAGAGGATGGGAGTCGAAAGTTTTGATTGTGATTTGTTACAGCAGACAGGGGGTATTTGAGTGTTCTCATTTTAGAAGGAGAGTATGAGAGTGACTCTCCATCTTCCTAAGGTGCGAGCCAAAGACTTTCTCCCCTCAAGATTCAGATGCCAAAACACTCTTTTCATCCTGTGATTCATCCGGGGGGGCGGGGCAGTCTGTCAGGACTGCTGCTTGGCTGTGGGTGGACGGAGGAACTCAGCCAGCCTGCGGCAAAGCACCCCCACCCCGCAAGGAGGCCGAGTGCACCCCTCTGCCAGGCTACCCTCACCCCTCTGCCCACTCCAGAGCCCTCGCTTAACCCTGGTCCTGTCCTCAGATAACTGTTCTGGAGAGAAGAGACTCAGAGTTTTAAGAATGCTGAGCATCTTAAGATCATAGAGGGGCGTTGGAAAGGAGACCAGTGAGGGTCAATTTGTCCTCAGGTTATCACATGGGAAGGAAGTACTAGGTACTGAACGCAAGGTGGGAACTAGGTACTGACCACAAGGAGGAGAAACCAGAGGCTGAGCCTTGGCACTGCGTATCAGTTAGTGCTTCCTCAGCTCGGTCCCTATACTCAGTTGCTCCGCCATTTTCCATGTTGACTTCCTGGCCGATCTGCCTCGGTTCAAGATCCCAGTGCTTTGCCTTCATTCACGTTCTCTCTCGCATGCCCATGACTTTGCTGCTGATTCCTCTGGCCTCACTGTGTAAATTGCTCTTGGAGCCAGGCACTTACTCAGAGACAATGAAGGTTATGGAGATCATGGGCTCTGATTGGTCAGACTGGGCACTGTGTGGTTTGCATTTGGAGCTTAGAGGGCTCTGGACACATTATGCGCAAATGCCTTATGTTCATGGAACGCAGGGAAAAATCTCCCAAGAAGTGGTCTTGAAAAGCCTTCTGGGAGAATGAGTCTGCCGTAGCGTTTGGCAGCCTGTTTCAGCCTTTCACCACTTTGACTTAAGTGCAAAGCAAGGTCTCTTCCCACTCCATCTGAGCCCATCTTTCCCAAGGGCTTGGAGGAGTGGGGCTGGATTCACACCACTTACTCCCTCAGCACGGGGGCATGCTGAGGATTCACAGGACCTCTGACCCTGGCTTCTACTCTTGGATCCCCAGCCCTCCTGATTTCACCATCTCCTTGGAGATACCACCGAAGGCTAGCTGGGGGACATTCAAGAAATACTTTTACTCTTGAATTTGCCACTCACTCAATTGAATCCTTCTCTTTCTTCCCCTCCGTGTATGTTGCCACACTCTAGTTAAGGACTTTGACCTTTCTGCCTGGGCTGGAGTACTGGTCCTCTAACTGGTCTCTCTGGCCTGGGGTTCATCTCTCTTTTATCTCCTTACACCTTAACCTTGGGTCCTGGAATGCAGATCATATAATGTCCTTTCTACGCATAAAAATCCCCATAACCTAGAAGATGAAGCTCAAACGCCTTGTTGTAGCCCTTCACTCACGTTAACACTGCGCCCCAGCCTCGCTGCCCAGCCTGGCCTCCCGGTAATCTTCCGTCTGTTCAGCAGGCAAGGCACGCGGCTGATGAGTCTCAGGAGCACTGCGCATTTTCACACATTGAGGATTGTACCCATGCTGTTCTTCGTACCTGGAATGGTTTTTTTCTCCACTTCTCAGTCAAGCGCTCTGATCTTTCCCACTCAGCTTAATTCTCACCTTCTCTGTCAAGAATTCGATAGTCTCCTAGGACAAGCAGATAGTCGGTGACTCTGCTCTGTGCCCCAGAACTCTAGTAATCTAATGTCACAGCCAGCGCCACTCCGTGTGTCCTGACCTGCAACGTGCTCCCTGAGGGCACCGGTGACCTCACCGCCATCCTCGGACAGGGCATCAGTGTACAGGCTGCCGTGGGAAAACACTGGAGACGGGGTGGCTTCCATGACAGAAAGTTTTTTTCTTCATTCTGGTAAGGGAGAGGCTCAAGACCCAGCTGTTGGCAGTGTGGTTTCTTCCGAGGCCGCTCTGCTTGGCTTGTGCACAGTCCCCATCCACTCCCTTTGTCGTCACCTGGTCGCTCCTCTCAGCACACACGTCCGTGTCCCGGTCCCCTCTTCTACTGGGACACCAGCCCCACTGGACGAGGTGCCGCTCCGGTGGCCTCATGTAACCTTCCCGATCTCTTACAGGCCCCGTCTCCACACCCGTCACATCCTGAGGTGCTGGGGGTTAGGACAGAAACATATGGATTTGGGGGGAACTATTCAGCCCAGAACCTACCCCAAACTATTTTTCTAGCCCTGCAGTGAATGGTGCCCAGCAAAGGGTAGACAATGGGCAGACGTTTGGCAAAGAGCCAGCTGCAGGAGTTGTGTTGGTCATGCAGCTAGCACAGGCGATGGAGCCGGAGGAGCTGCCTGAAGATTCTGACATAAGGCACTTGGCTAATTCAAACACTTCTTCAGACATGCACTGGATTCCTTTTTAATTATTCTATGTCTGCTTAGAGAGATGCAAATTTCCAGCTATGGAACTGGCTTTGAAGTATTTTTCATTACTCTAAGTGTTCCATGCTGCAGAAATGTCTACAGTGCAGACGCAAGATGCAGCGCCAAGTCCTGACACCTGACACGTCCGCACATGGGGGACGCTCGCATCACAGGGTGACACTGGCTAGATTCAAAAGAACCCTTCCCTGCTGGAGCTGGGTCATCGGCTGGTGGCATGGAGAGCATCCTCCCTCCCCAAAGTCACCTGGGAGGAAAGACAGCACCGTTCAAACTTCCTTTCCTCCCCTGGATGGCAGGGTGCTGGGAGGCCTTCCCAGCAGAAGAAATGGACACCCCATCCAGGATCTAGATCTGGAACAAGGATCACAGTTTTGAAGAGACAGACCTATTTTTGTCCTGCTTCAACACCTAAGACCTTTTCTAGAACTCAAGCAATTGTTTCAATCTGTGGGGGGGATTCAGGGTGAAGGAGCAGCAGGCACGGGTCCTGAGTGTAAATCCCACCCCCATCCCTTGGAGAAGCCATGTTCAAATCTTGTTTTTCACACTTTCAACCGGTTTCAAGTTCAGGGTTTTTTCTCGGAGCTGCCAGATGAGGTGAGGCAGGTTAGTCTGAAGTTTTTTTGTTTGTTTTAGGGAAGATTCTACATTTGACAAACGCTACAGCAGACAGGAGCTTAGACATCTCTTAGAAACATTGGAATTAAAAGTGAGTAAAGTTCACCGTATCATTGTCTCTATGTGGGGTTTTTTGTTTGTTTGTTTTCTGCTTAATTACTTCACCTGTGCCACCCAGTCTCCCAACCCTTTTCCCCTCTGACAGCTGGCAGTCTGCTCTCTGTATTTGCAGCCTGTTTCTGTTTTGTTTATTTGTTTATTTTGTTCATTTGATTCCACATGTAAGTGGAATCTTGTGATACTTGTCTCTCTCTGACTGGCTTATTTCACTTGGTGTAATAATACTCTCCAGGCCATCCATGCTGCCACAAAAGGTAGGAGCTCTTTCTTTTTTTATAGCCGAGTAGTATTCCACTGTGTAAACATACCAAAGGAGAACAGGGGGTGGGGGGTGCAGAAGAAGGTAAAGGGGGGATAAACGGTGACTAAAGGAGACTTGACTTTGGGTGGTGAACACACAATGCAATATACAGAACAGGGTTGTACACGTGAGACCTATCTATGTCATTAACCAGTGTCACCCCAATAAACTCAATAAAAATATAAAAAAGGAAGAAAAAATAATGACATTTCCAGATCAATAAACATGAAAATAGTTCATCACCTCCCCCCAAATAATCTATCAGTCTAGAAATTATTTCAAACAAACAAAGGAGATAGTCTGGAAGAACGTGTGAATGCACAATGCATTTTTTTTTTTGAATTGTGTCTTTTCCTAGTTAGAAACATGCCAAGCTGAAACTTTCGGTGAGGCAGAAATCAGAGTGGGCTTGTCCGGTGACGGCACGCTGTGTAGCCCGTGAACATCACCTTACAGAGGACGGTGTACATACTGCTGCTTCAGGGTGAAATGCCCTGAAAACTCCAATTAACTCCGTCTCGTCTACTGTGTCCTCTGGGGCTGCTGTTTCCTTGTTGATTTTTTTGTCTGGAAGATGTATCCTTTGCTCCTGAGAACTGTGAGCGGTGAAGGTATCGATTGCGTTACTCAGAGTGTGGGACACTCGGGGTGTTTGTTCATACAGCCCTGTGTTACCTAGTGCCCCCCTCTGTGAGAGGCCGCATCAGACCATGCTTGGAAGTGCCGAGGTTCACTCAGCCCAGGGATGGAACGTCCTATTACAGTCAAGTAATTGTTATAATAATATTGAATACAAGTCAAATTTCAAGTCTACATGTGTAGAAAAATAAGCAGTTTTGCATAGGTTTGCACTCTGTAATCACACTTCGTGCGCTAACACTTTAATGGCACCTTCTGGGTAATAATTAGCCATCCCAGCTCCTGATTGGTCATTCAAAAACTACAGTTGCTGTGAACGCCAAGCCTGCCTGATGCTGTTTCTTCCTCCTTTCCCTGGTCACTGAGATGTTGATATTCTCCATGTGTCAAACGCTCCTTCCCACCAGGCTGAAATGTCACTTTGGACAGACTTCCCATCTTACTGGATATACTTTGGTTGCAAGAGCAAAGTGAAATCCAGTCACCAGAGACTCTTCGAAGTGTTTTTATGCGATACCTGCTGAACTAGTTCGTGGATTCAGCCAGAGCGATCTGGCATTTTACATTATTTGGGTAAATACCTTGTATTTTTTTTTTCTAAAAAGCCTAGGACACAAGTGGCAAACACAAGGCCCACGGGCAGAATCCGGCCCTCCACCTTGTCTTATCCAGCCTGGCACCTTGTTTCTACCTGGAGGCAGTGCCAAGCTCCTTGCCCCTAGTTAGGGAGTAGCTACATTTATACAGACCTAAAATTACATCTGGCCCTCTGAAGGCCACCGCAAGGCTGATGTGGCCCCCGGTGACAATGAGTTTGACACCCCTGGCCTACGATACAGACCCATCCTCTAATGGCTTCTTTCATTTTCATCCAACAGACAAGAAGACTGAGCTGGCTGTGGCTCATCCCGAGACTGGGCTTTGCTGACAGTCTTTTCAAAGCAATTGTAGACCATGCTCCCAGATTCTGAGGTTAGCACGCGGGGAGAACGCTGGGCCCATCTAAATGTCAGGCTGTGATGAGGCTGTGCTCTCTCGCCCGAGACCCGTTAATTGCCGAAACCAGGGTTGCTACCCGGGAGACTATGGCGGCTCCTTCTTTAGGGGTCTGGACACCAACTAAAGGACAAAGGGGCAAACAGCTGTATCCGCTAAGCTTCAAAGGAGACGGGGTCATAGGGCCTTATACTGTAGATTATTATAAAAACCAGCCTTCTCTCCTCTCTGTCAA
This sequence comes from Tonatia bakeri, assembly GCA_004024845.1. NCBI lineage: Eukaryota > Metazoa > Chordata > Mammalia > Chiroptera > Phyllostomidae > Tonatia > Tonatia bakeri. The sequence goes on from PVIA01006491.1 coordinate 87,221, forward strand.
TACTTCCCGTTCCTACTGCTTAACTGGAATGAAATAAGTGGCAGACTGGGGGACAGTAGACTGTCATATGAGTTCCAGCAACACTATTCTAGTCCTGTGATTTTGAACAAGTAATTAATCATTCCAGTCTCATTTTCCTTACTTCCAAAATGAGACTATGTCAATCCATTATTTCTGCGGTTTCTTCCCACTTAAAACCATGCTTTATTAGGGTAGGAGGGGAACTTATGCTAGGTTCATATAATATGTGCTAAGGCTTACCCTGATTCATGAAAGAAGGATTGTAATTCTAATATAAAGGGATCTCCCCACTCTTGGATCCTCAGTATGCAAATTTATTCTGTTGTCTTTCTAGACGCATCATAATTATACTTTTCATTCTGGTATTTTTACAGTCAGTAGATTGAGTTTGACATTGATAAATGCTGTTTGGATTCCACTGCTTGCTTCGACACAAGGAAGAAACAGTGACTTTTAAAGAAACATTAGAGATTAGAGGGCAGAGCAAGAGAATGGGTGAAGGCATATTCCACTTGAGTATATTGGCCAGGCTCCTTGACGTGTCACAGATAAAATTAATAACATTGTGCTTGGCTTACATAATTGGACCAGAATATGTGCCAGCTCTGCTCCTCCAGAATTTTACATGTTTCAAAACACCTTGTGAGATGCTGGGGGTAGCCATTGTCTTTAACATCTTTTATTCTTTATTTTTTATCCTTTGTTTTTTATCCTTTTTTATTGTTACGCGATTATAATTGTCCCCATTTCCCCCAATCCTCTCCCCCACCCTACCCATCCCCACCTCCCACATTCAATCCCCCTCCTCCCATTGTCTGTGTCCGTGGGTCCTTCATACACGTTCCTTGATGACCCTTCTCCTTCTCTTCTGCATTTTTTTTTTTTAGATTTTATTTATTTATTTTTAGAGAGGGAAGGGAGAGGGAGAGAGAGAGAGAGAAACATCAATGTGCGGTTGCTGGGGGACATGGCCTGCAACCTAGGCATGTGCCCTGACTGGGAATCGAACCTGCAATGCCTGGTTCGCAGCCCGCGCTCAATCCACTGAGCTACGCCAGCCAGGGCCTCTTCTGCACTTTTAAATGAGGAAATAGCCTCAGTCAAAGAAGTATAGAACTTCAAATCTAAAGGGAAGCTAAAAGGCCATCTTATTCAATCTTTTCATTACTTAGGGAAGAAAAGCAAGTGTCAGAGAGACTGAGGAATCTTAGTCCAAGACTAAGGAGTGGAACTCTGTGTCTTAGACCTTTTGACTCCTGGGACAGAGTTCTCTCTGCACCAGGGTGCCATGGTGGGGGAATCCAATTTGAGAGGGGGAAACTTAGTAATTCAAAGTTACTTCTTGAAAGCATGACCAGGACAAACTGTGAAGGAAAATATGCAGGTTAAAAAAAGAGAAGTTTCACTTTTTGTTTGGTTGGAGGTTTTCTTCACTGTGCAAAGCTTTTTTGCCTGATGCCGTCTCACTTTATGCTTGTTTGTTGGTTTCTGGAAGGATATATTTGCAAACCATGTATCTGATAAGGGTTTGATATCCAAAATACATAAGAAACACATACAACTCAATAACAAAAGTAAATAATCCAATCAAAAATGGGCAGAGGTCATAAAAAGATATTTCTGCAAAGAAGACACCCAGGTGGCCAATAGACATATGAAAACATGCTCAACATCAGGAACCATCAGGGAAATGCAAACCCAAACCACAGTAGGATAGCACCCTACACCAGTCAGAACGGCTGTCGCCAGAACGCCGGTAAATAATGTGCTGGTGAGGCTGTGGACGAAAGGGAACCCTAGTACACTGTTGGCGGGAGTGCAGACGGGGGCAGCCCCTGTGCAGAAGAGTATGGAGATTCCCCCCACAATTAAAAGTAAATAAACCATACAACCCAGCAACTGGACCGCTGGGTATTTATCCAAAGAGAAGGAGAACACTAATTTGAAAAGATATATGCACCCCTATGTTCACCGCAGCATTATTTACAATATCCAAAGTATGGAAGCAACCTAGGTATTTACGGATAGGTGAATGAAGGCAGGAGATATGATATACATACATAATATTAAGCAACAATAATAAAGAATGAAATCTTTCTATTTGTTTCAACGTGGATGGATTTAGAGAGCACTGTGCTAAATAAACTAAGTCAGGCAGAGAAAGATGTATATCACAGGTTTTTACTTATTTGTGGAATCTAAAACAAAATAAAAACAAACAAACCAAAACAGACTCATAGAAACAGACCGAAGGGATGGTCACTGGAAGGGAGGGGTGGGGGCGGGGCGGCAAGGGGCAGGGGAATATAGTCAGTCACACTGTGTACGTTTACCAAGCGACCACGGGTGACTTGACTCGGTGGGGTGATCATACTGTAGAGTATAAAACCATCAAATCACTATACTGTACACCTGAAACCCATATAACTGATATGATTGTATACCAACTACATTTAAATACACAAGTAAATTTAATTAAAAAGAGAAGGTTGAAATTATTTCAATCGAGATAAATGTTTATTGGCTAGCGGGTCACAGGATTTAAGTTTTCTGGTAGAAAACTCCCAACACTTAATATTTCTTGAGACTATTTAAGGTTTTAAGATGCCTTTGTTGAATTAATGGGCCTTAATTCATTAGAAAGACCTCAGGTGAGCAAAGATCCAAGTTCCTTGCTCCAGAATAGTCTGTTTGAAATAAATTTGGGCTTGGTGTTGAGTTATGAGCCCCATGAAAAAGTGACGCTCCATCGTTTTTTCCGTTTTAACCACTCAGGCTTGGGAAGGTGGGAGGAAGGAAAAAGTCCTCTTTCCTCTTTCTCAGTAGTTCTCACAGAGGGCGTTCTGTACCCTGTGCATTGTGAATTTTCACCAGTCGAAGGTGTTAGGGTGAAGCCTATGCTTGAGACTCACAGATGCTCCTAGACTTGGGGGACCTGGCCCAGCTCTCCCGAGGGGCTCGAGGTTAACCTGTGGTTAATTGGGCCCACCTGGAAGTGACTCAGGCGTCCAACCAGAGTATCACTCCTTATCATCAGACTTCTCAGGGCTCTTCTGTAATGAGAAGGTCCAAGAACTGGAGAACACATCTCCTGATCACCTCCATCTGGGATGCCACCTCTTTTCTCCCCACAGGCCCACCAATCTGAGCCTGGATCCAAGTCTTCTGCACCTGTGGCATTTGAACCTAAAATACAGGGCCTTGTTTCCAGAGAAACCCCACACCCCTAACCTTTTTTTAAAGCAATGACAAGCCCCTTTCTTGAGCATGTTTGGGAAACCTGCTAAAACATTTTAAGTTTTGTAGGAATTAAACTCTGCCTGGTAATTCCGGAAATCCTTGAAGCAGAAAGTTTTAGATCTTTTGGGAGAGCCTACAGATTTATTAATTGAGAGATTGTAAGAAAATAGAATCATACTTAGCGTAGCCACACGTAATTGAGGCAGGGAGACGGAGTCGGGGCAGGAATTCACTTCAAACGCTGCATGTGCAGAAAACAGAAAGGTTCTGAGGGAAATGAGCTAAAAGAGCAACTGTGGCGTTATTGTACTTTGCAGCCACTGAAAATGTCAAAATGTGTATCTATCCTGCCAAAAGCCACTGTTGTTTACACCGTTCTTGTGGACAGGGCACGCATGATTTATGGACCTAGCGCCGCCGAGCTCCTCTGCCAGCAGCAAAGTGCTGTCTCTGTTACCAAGAGGCGAACACGGTTGGTGGACGCACTTTCCTGCGCTCTGATCAGCCTCAGCCAGTCACTGGCAGCAGAGCGTCACTAACGCCAGTATGTTTCTAGGTCATTTCAACTCCTATCTATATCCGGCTGCTGGGCAAACTGTTGATTATGATGCAATATCAGAGAAATAAAGAAAGACCTCCTTAAGGCAATCTACATCTCCACTAAAATAATGGAGGCAGAACTTGCTTTGGGCTAACGGACGAGGGAGAACTTGTGTTTCATGCGTGGAGTGAGTGTATTGCACCCACATGAGAGCCCACAAAATATAGGACCCCTTCCCAGGTTTCTTTGCAAGCCGGGTGAGTAGCCTACCAATGGGGACCAAGATTCTTGGCTAAGTATTATTTAATTCTGTTTTCCACATGTCCTTACATCTTTTGAACAAGTTTATGTAAACACTAGCACGGTGTGTAGCGTGAAACCTGGGTGCCCGTGGTCTGTGCCACTAGACCCCCAGATCCACCCGCGTTTGAACAGTCCCGCTGGACTGATGAACGGATCGTGCTCACCCCGCTTTCATTTGGCCACGATCGGGGGGAGGGGCATGGAGCATTTGCTTTCCCTCTGGACACTTCTAGTCAGTCTGGCTCTGATTTATGACAGCGGTTTTCAGAGTTCAGAAAGACGCTGAGCTTTTCAGAGGTCTCCAAGTTTTTTGTAAGTATTTGAAATAATAGAATTACATTACTTATTTATTAAACTTAAAATTGGAACTGGAAAACATTAGGCTACTCATAGGTGATACCTCTCGCTTGTTACCTTTGGTGCCAGTAAACTCCGTGCCTGTATATGTGAGCATGTGTGCGCTCTCCTGGAATCCGTGGTACTTCCATGCAGACTCAGGTCTGTGAAAGTCTTTTTACATATAAATGCACAAGGAACTACAGTTGACCCCTGAACAACACGGGCTTAAAGTGTAGGGGTCTGCTTACGTGCAGACATTTTTCAATAATCACCATAAATGTATTTTCTCTCCTTCTAATTTCCTTGATGACATATTCTTTTCTTGAGCTTTTTTTTTCTTGCAAGAATACAGTATATAATACTCATAACGTACACAATGCATGTTAATCGACTGCGTATGTTATCGGTAAGGCTTCTGCTCAAGGAAGTCTATTCGTAGTGAAGTATGGGGGAGTCCAAAGTCAGGGAGTCCGAAGTTCCACAGGCATTTCTGACTGCGACGGCGATCAGCACCCCCAACCTGGATATTGTTCCAGGGTCAGCCTGACATCGCTGTCACACACGAGCCTCAATAAAATCAAGGCCAAGCAACACTTGGACTACCTTCTCAGTCTACACCGGGGCCATTGAACAATGGAGAACTGTGTAACAACAGAGGAATGCACGGGAGGTTGTATCCCAATGAAACTGATTAGAGACATTTCTGGAACTTGCAGGTTTTCAATGCTTTCTGTTGGACTTTCAAGTTCATAAGGGTCAACTTTGAAACCTAGTTTTATAGTACTTTTATTTAAAGTTTAAAGACCAGATTCCTGAAAAATACCTTCAGGTTTCAAAGCAAGCTATTAAAGTCTCCACATGTATAATGCCTGCCTGTGGTAACTATATTTTTCTCATTAGTGTGCCATCAAAGCATGCAGGAATATATTGGATGTGGGTATTAATATGACTATAAGTGTCAATCACATTTTTTTTTTAGAGAGGAGAAAGGAGGGAGGAAGAGAGGGAGAGAAACATCCATTGGTTCCCTCTCACATGCCCCCCAGCTGGGGACCTGGCCCACAACTCAGGCATGTGCCCCACCTGGGAATTGAACCAGTGGCCCTTTGGTTTGCAGGCCGGCACCCAATGCACTGACCCACATCAGCCAGGGCTCAATCCCATTCTTGATTTCAAATTTTTGTGTTTGTCAAGACAGCTACACTGTTCTCAATGATTGAAGTTAAACCAAGTAAACTTCGCACTTTTTAAATGTATAGCTTTGTTTAAAAGTATACCTTATATCTATTTTATATTTTGGGGTTTTGACTAAGACTTCATTTCAAAACAGACTTTGACTACTAAACCTCAGGTGCTAAAAACCTGGTTCAGGCAGTGGTTTGTGCACATTCTAGTCGTAACCTGCGTGGCTTCGCACACAGAATTCACACCTTGAAGCGCCAATAACCAACAACCTAATTCCATTTCTGTATTAAAGTCTTGGGACCAGGCTCAAATCTAGCTATGACTGCAATAACTCAGAACCAAAATAAAATACAGATGTAATGGCGTGTGAGGGATATTCCGAGGAAGCAGGTGAGAGAGACAGCAAATGCTGCGTTTCGGACCTTTCTGAAGCACAATGTGCTGGCAGCCACGGGGGATGACTAGTGGGAGACACAGATAACGGGGGAGAAGTTGAAATTGTAAAATGTTTACCTTCTGATTTGATTTGTAAAGTGAATTTTTTATTTTCTTATTTTTTGGTAACAGAGTGGCTTCCCAGCAGCGTCCCTTAGAAGGATATCCAAGCCAGTTTCGCCCTCGGGCGATGCCAGCAGATGGGTGGGGGAGGGTAGGCGGGGATCCAGCCGTGGCCCCGATAACTCGCAAGTGCCCGGTCACGGGGAACATATTTCACTCTGGGGGCTGCTTCTTTCCTGCCAGTCCATCTGCTGTGTGCATATCCATTTCTGTACATGCGTGCCCCCAGAAGGGCCACTTGTCTCATCATTACCGCTGAGATACCTGCCTCAAACACTACAAAAAGGCATCGCCGGAGCAGAGAAACAGGACCGGGCACCAGGTCTCACGGCAGCTCTCCTGACTCCCCTCCGCCTCACCAGCAAGCCGCTGGTTCTCCTCCCTGGGTGGTTCTCAGCCACGTGCTCCCGTCTGATAACGCGCTGCGCACTCTGTCCAGTGACGCAGGCTCACCTCGAAATGAGTCAGGGAGCATTGCCGTGTGCATCACCCACCCCTGGAGGGACGCTCCTGAGTCATGAGGGGTCATTTCAGCGGACGGCGTGTGGTCGCACTGAAATACCTGTGCCAAGGGTCGTCACTGTGATTCTCTGCCAAACTCTCCACCCCGAGGACCACCAGGCTTTGCCTGGTCGCAGGGGCCGTGGGCAGGTTCCGGCCCAGAGCAAAGCAGGCTGCAGCACGCGGCTGAATATCACAGGGCATGGGAGACGCTGGTGACATGAGCTCAGCGTGTTTCAGTCAACAGTCCCGCGTCTTGGGGAGATGACACAGCCTTTCTATTTTCATCGTGTCTCTAACGAACTGCATGACCTTTGCAAAGCTGTTTTTTTAGTCTCTGTGAGTCACTTATCTCATGCTCAAAAAGGAAATTTTTTAAACCAAGTTCGGTTGCTCAGAATGGCTGGGAGGTCTAGAAAAACAGACTCCAGGCTAAGCCTCCACAAACAGTGATGAAAAACATGCTGTGGAAGCCTCAGGGGGCACCCCCGGCTGCAGCTACTGCCAGCTTGACCACAAGCAAGAGCTGTACATTCCAGGAACTGGACCTTCCTGCTTCCCAAACTGGACCCTTCTACTGCCACCCACACCAGCAACACCGACACCCTGGCACGCCTGCACATGCACGCGGGCTCACTTTCCCAACTGAAGTCTCGTGTATCCGATCAGTGTGCCTGACGGGGGTCCCTGGCCTGCACCATAGTAGGATGGGAGGCTGGAGTGGCCAATGTCCTTGAATTCATGATGCCACCAGAAGGCAGAATTGATCAAATGAAAAATTATAAACACGTCAGGAGGGTGTCATAACACAGTGCATGGTCACAAGTGGTAGCTGTCCGTCACCTGCCTTGTAGAACTGATGTGAATATCAGGTCAGATCACATTGTAAAGCGTCCTCTATAGCACCTGGCACACGGGGCGGGTAACCCGTCCATTGGTTCTTCCATTCCATCTCTTGTGAGGATTTTACAAATCTCACTGTGCAGAGGTTCAAGAGTTTTGTCAAGGACTTTCCAGTGTGACTCTGAATCTTTGCCTTTAAGTGGGAGCGAAGAAATAGCCTGAGCTGCTCTGAGGTCCTCTGTGACACTCACTTTTGCCAAGGATCTCATCAGCACAAATGTCGGAATGCACAGGGTGGTGGACCCCTGCTCTGCCCCGTCCAGAGGAAGCGATCTGCCCTGACTCAAGAGTGGAGAAGAGGTTCCCTGCCCCCTGGTCCTCTAAGCATCTGGGAGCAACTCCTGCACGGGATCTGGAGCAGCCATGGGTGACACAGTCCTGCGCGCCTCCAGCACCTGCTGGTCCGTGCTTGTGCCAGCACTGACCCTTGTGAACCAGTCCTTTCATTCTCAGCAGTGTCCCACCGAACTGTCCTTTGTCCTCATGGAGAGTCACTTTGCCAGCACCTAAGAAATGGGCATGGGGATAGGGAGGTAAGAGAAGGAACATGTCCCCTTCCTCCTTCAGGGGTCGTTACTCCGAGAGCCACGAGACAGATCTGCTGGTACTAGGGTGGAGCTCGGCAGACCGGGAATCGGTCAGGTAGGATGTTTGCCAAGACTCACCGCAGATAAGTCAACACTGCCATCGAGCTAAGGCCCAAGCACAGGGCAACCCCAGAAGGTGGAGTGCATGGTTGATGCAAGAAAGGAGCAGAAAGCAGTGGGCAAGGGGAGAGGAGCAGGGGAGACTCCAGGACATGGGCTCAGGTTCCCGCAGCCACTGCAAAGGCCGAAACGTGTTCTGCTGTGTTTTGCCTGCATGACGGCATGTCTTATAGAAAGAATCTTCTATTTGTACAGTGGTTGGAAGTTCATGAGATAATCTCACATATTTTATCCCGTGTGATCTGAACACACCCAACATTGAACAAGGCCGCTAGCTGGCTGGCAGTACCCCAGTCTTAAAGAGGTCAGAACGACATTAGCAGCTGAGTGGCTTTGACCAAGGGAGGCCACGTGGATGCCTTGGAGTCAAACTGTGAGCACTCACTGGAAGCAGGAGGCAACTGACGGGGGATGTGGCATTAGTGTCTTTTTTTTTCTTGCATTCAGGCCCTTGGCGGGTGCGTGCACACAACACAACCCTCCCAGCTCCCTGGGCCCATCCGCAGTTTTCGAGCTCTTCATTGTCCGACCCCCCCATCACTCTTTATCGTTTCTGCTGCTCCATCGTTCTTCGTAGAACATCTTATCGCCTGACCTCATGCCTATGGTTGGTCTGTGTTTTCAATGACGGCCACCCCAGAATGTAAGCTCCGTTCGGTGTTTTCTCACCCCATGCACGGTCCTAGTTCTAGGGCCCGGAGCAGTGTCTGAAACGCACGAGATGTGCAAACGCGTTTTCCCCATGTGCTTGGGCATCAGGTTATTGACCATCTTGCTGTGCCCAAGACGGAGGCTCCTGGGACACAGCATTTCCAGTTTAAAACCAGATGAGTTTATCACGCCACTGAGCCTCTGCTTCAGTTTCCTGCTCGCTCACTCATTCACTCATTCATTCATTCAGTACTTATTTAGTGCCCACCATAGTACAGGCACTGGTTTAAGTACCGTGGATACAGCTACGAACAAGTCAAATGAAACATCTTCTGTCATGAAGTCTATGTTCTGCAGGAGGAGCATTCGCTTAGACCAATGGCCTGTGGATGCTGAGGCTCGTCCTGCACAATATGACTGATGCTGAACCCCGTGGGTTAGTGTATGGGAGGACCACGAGCCAGCAGATGCTGCTCAGGAAGGACGCAGCCCATGGTTAAGTCTGCTGTGGGGAAGGCCCCGGAACCTCCGCAAAGAAGAGCTCTGCCGCCCGGGATTCTGGCCAGTGTCTCTGTTGTCGTTAGCTAAGGTATGTTAAAAACCATAGATGCCTCATCTCGCAAGTACTTGGATTGATTTTCCTGTCAA
>PVIA01006492.1:0-96782 GCA_004024845.1 Tonatia bakeri
GGTGGGACTGCAGACTGGTACAACCACTGTGGAAAACAGTATGGAACTTCCTCAGAAAATTAAAAATGGATCTGCCTTTCGACCCAGCAATTCCACTGCTGGGACTATATCCTAAGAATCCTAAAACACCAATCCAAAAGAACCTTTGCACCCCAATGTTCATAGCAGCACAATTTACAATAGCTAAGTGCTGGAAGCAGCCTAGAAGCCCATCAGTAAATGAATGGATCCAAAAACTATGGTACATTTACACAATGGAACTCTATGCAGCAGAAAGAAAGAAGGAGCTCCTACCCTTTGCAACAGCATGGATGCAACTGGAAAGCATTATGTTAAGCGAAATAAGCCAGGCAGTGAAAGAAAAATACCATATGATTTCACCTTTAACAGGAACCTAAACAACAAAACAAAGAAACAAGCAAAATTATAGTCAAAGACACTGCATTAGAGAATAGGCTGAAAGTGACCAGAGGAGAGAGAAGAGGGAATTTCAGGGGAAAAGAGGAAGGGTTTACAGGAACAAAGTTAAAAGACACATGGATAAAAACTAGGGGGAGGGTGGTAATGGGAGGGAAGTTGGGGGAGTGGGTGGGCTTGAATGGGAGTAAAGGGGAGAAAACTGTACTTGAACAATCATTTAAATAAAATGGGGGGGGAAAGACATGGAAGAAACTTACATGCATATTGCTAAGTGAAAAGAACCAATCTGAAAAAGGCTACATACTATATGATTCCAACTACATGACATTCTGGAAAAGGTAAAACTATGCAGACAATAAAAAGATCAGTGCTTTCCAGGGGTTGGTGTGGGAAAGGGATGAATAGGCTGAGCACAGAGTGTTTTGGGAGTAGTGAAAATACTCATTATGACACCATAATGATAGATACATGTCATTATACAATTACCCAAACCCATAGAATATGGGCTACAACAGTAAGAGTGAACCATAATGTACACTATGGACTTTGAGTGATTATGATATGTCAATATGGGGTCATTAATTATAATAATGTATCAATCTGGTGTAAGATATTTATTATGGGGAAGGTTATGCATGGGTGGGGACAGAGGTTATATGGGAAGTCTCTATAAATTCCTCTTAATTTTGCTTTAAACCAAAAACTGCTCTAAAAAATTAAATCTTAAAAACACACATACACAAAAGATTCAGAACAAAAATGTGATCTCGGGCATCAAGAAACGTCTGGCAGAAAATGTTTCCATGAATGGGGGGGAGGAGCAGGGTACATGTTCCAAACAACATAACTAGAAAGATATGAAAAGGCAGGTTACAACAGAGGAATAAGTCTTCATTGCCTTAAGCCTCTGAGATTTCAAAGTTAATTGTTATAGCAGTATTGTGATGCCTAAGCTGACTAATAAATAGTAACAACAACAACAACAACAAAAAAAAAAACCCAGTCAAATTTCTTGGCAAAATAAGAACAACAAAGAAGCAGCAGAAGCAAGATTTAGAGAGGTGAGGGACCACAGACAATAAATTCTATTAACAGTAGCACTGTTTTTAGCACTTGCCTCTGGGGCAGAAAGGAGGCATTTTTACAATAATTGTCATTAAGGTTCATAATAGCAGATAATTAGGAATGGTAATCTCCATTCTGTTATCCTACAATTTGCTCATAAATAAAACCTTTCCCATACTAAACACCATCTTGCCTCTTTCCTTTGGAAACATTCTTAAACCAACTATGTTATGTAGGTGGAGACTGTAAAACCTGCGTTAGCAATGATTCCTCTGGCAGCCTGAAGGCCCTGGAGCTATCACTTGGCAATTGTTTAACAGGACAAATGTGTACCTTTGATATTGGGGGTAATATGGGAAATAGACATTTATGGCTATAGCTTATCAGACAGTACTTCCTTTTGTTAAAGGTAATTCCTGATAGTGATGACTGCTAAATTCCCCAGTTTCTGCTCTTACCAGCTTAAAAAAATAGTGGCCAGTTGAGCACCATTAGCTAAAACCCACTGCATCTTTTGCTAACAAGGTGTCTTTGTTTGGTATTTACAGAATGCACTTTTTTTTCCCCAGATATGTAAGCCACTCAGAGATTTCTCTGCAGGAACATCTCAGGTCTCCTGTCCAGGGATATCCAGGCCTTATCCAGAGGTCTACAGCTATCTCCCTGCCCCTTGAGGATGCAGGAAAATGTAAATGTTATTTCTGAATATCATGGCCTGGTGAGAGTCCATACTTTATCCAGATGCACTTAGTTTTCACCTATTTTCCTTCCTTGTTTCAGGATCCCATCCAGAGTCCCACATTATTTTTAGTCATCATGTCTCCTCAGGCCCCTATGGGCTACGACAGTTTCTCAGGCTTCGCTTGTGGTGACTTCAACAGTTTTGAGGAGTGTTGTGAGGCGTTCTGTAGCGTGTCCCTCAGTTGAGATTTATCTGGTGTTTTTCTCATGCTTACACTGGGGTTATGGGTTTGGGGGAGGAAGATCACAGAACTACTATTTTCATCTCATCCTATGCAGGAAGCATAGTATCAACATGATCATTTCTGTTCACCCTGATCACCTGGCTGAGCTAATGTTTGTCAGATTTCTCCATAGCGAAGTTTCTCTCCCCTCCCTCCATGCTTTAGTCTTTGGAAGGAAGTCACTGTAGTAGCCCACACCTAAGAAATGGGGTATTATGCTCTACCACATGACAGTGAAGTATCTATGTAAAGTGAGCCTCATTCAGAAAGGAACACCATTCCCCAGGGGCATCCCACAGTCAATAACTGGCTAATGAGGGTAGATTAAAGACCAGTCCTGGTGTCTCAATCCAAAGGACAACCTTTTGGAGCATTTTGTGCCCCAAGGGACCCCATGAATCAGGCCAAGGCTAGACTTTATCTAAGGCTGTGTCCTTGCTCAGCTTTTTTCCCTTTCCTATCCTACTGCCCTTTACTCCCTTCACAGGCTTTTTATTAAGAAAAGTCCCTCAGTATTTCACATGAACATAAATCCCTGATCAGACGACCTCCAGGAAACCAAACCTAAAGCAGCTGGCATACAGGGAAACATGAGAGTTTGTGTTGAAGTATTTGCAGGCTGGTGAGCAGTGAAGATTCCCATCATTAGAGCTCTGTGGAGCACCAATCATCCCTGATGTGTGGGCACAGTGTAGCGCCAAAGACTTTCACCTGCAATGAACTCGAGCATGCTACAGGTGGAAGGGCAGGCACTACCTCATACACTATCACTGGTGTTTGATACATAAGGGGATGAAGGGAGATATAAATCTGAAGAAATGTGGAACTGAGAGATTGTTGCTGAAAAAAAAATTGATTGATGCTTTGAGGAGAGAGAATGACAGAAAAAATTTGAACAATTCTGGGAAAAGTAACCTGGAACGTAAAAGCAGGCATCCCTGGATTCCCATCCTGTCCCTTGATGCTCCAGGAAGTTATGTCGCCTAAGAGGGTGTTCCTAGTTCCCCTAGCCTATATGTGTATGATATCAACATTTCTAGCTACTCGGCCAAACAAATGAACATAGAAAATCAGTCAAACTAGTTATTCAGCTTATGGACCTAGGCAAAGAAGAGACTGAGAATCTTAGACTTTACGGCATGTGGGTTTTGTCAAAGAGAGGGCTTGCAGCTTTTCCCAATTCAATTAATTGAAATCTTACAGAAAAGCAAATGCTGTAAAATAAAAGACTCAAACATCTGGGACCCCAAGCACAATCTAGTGGAAAACACTAATATGATGCAGTCACAGCTTGTGGATGGGAATTTTAAGAGCCTTTATTTCTAAGAACCACTGTTCAGAGAGAGTGTGGCTTCTTTTTACAGCTGGTACACAGGGCAGGTTTAGATGGTGGTTTTTCTTAGAATGCAATATAGTGGGGCATCTCCAATGCATTTATTCAATTGAAATATATTAATTTAGTATCTCTTTGGGGCCAGCCATGGTGTTAGGGTATAATGGTGAGAAAAGTAAATATAGGTTATGTCTCTCCCAGCAGGGCTTGAGGTCTGATTCCATTGCAAAAATCCCTGGCCCAGCAGGAGAGAGTTGTGGAGAGAAGGTGGCCCTGAGGTCACATGACCTTTAGTCAAGAGGACACAGCCAAAATGAGGCTGTTTACCCTCCTTCTTCCCTCTTTGGACTCTCCATTGGCCAACCTAACCAGAAGCTAGAGGACCAGGTGGCACTACTGATTGAGTCCATACAGAAGAGCCACTGCAGACACCGAGCAAGAAGAGGGAGCAGAGTGGATCTGGAGGGGCAATGGAAGATACTCAGTGCACAGACACACTCCAGGGATGATAAAGAATTATTAAGCCCTGGCTAGTATAGCTCAGTGGATTGAGTGCGGGCTGCGAACCAGGCATCACAGGTTCGATTCCCAGTCAGGGCACATGCCTAGGTTGCAGGCCATGTCTCCCAGCAACCGCACATTGCTCTCTCTCTCTCTCTCTCTCTCCCCCCCCCTCCCTTCCCTCTCTAAAAATAAATAAATAAAATCTTAAAAAAAATAAAAAAAGAACTATTGTCTCAGCTTACTACTCCCATCTGGCTGGTCGCATACTCCCAGAGCATCCAGGATACTCCCATGGTATCACTTGTCATAATATTTCTCTGATTTAATTCTAAATCAAATAATTTATACTATATGCCTGGTTCTTATCTTCCCATATAGAAAGTCTTTGTCTTCATACATAGGGTAATGCTCACTCCCTTTCTCTTTCTATGTGACCTGTTTCTTTGGAGGAAATTGAGAACTCTGAATTCCTAGAAGATCACATTTAACCTTCTGGTATGAAAATATTGATGCAGATAAAACCTGTAAAACCCCAATTTGACTGCCAATTTATGTTCAGAGCCACTTTCAAATGAGGGCTCATGAGATTATTGAAGAAAAAGGCATTCTGAAAATGGTAAATATATGCCTAAGGGATAATAAGGTATAATCAGAATTGTTACTATTAAACACTCAATACCACCAAGGAGAAGAGTTTTATGGCAAAAAATGACCTTGAGAGAAATTCAGCCTAACCCTGAGAAGGATGTCATTGGTAATATGATGCCAATATTAACAAAAATGGTAACATGGGTACATAACACTTTTCAAGTGCCTACTAGGTGCCTGACACTTAGTGTCTTAGTCACTCTATACTCAGTCCTTATACTTATAAATCGAATAGTCTATTAATCTGATTAATATTCATTTTGCACATATCACTTAATACTCAAATTTATATTATTTTGGGATTTTTATTTTGTACATTTTATCTCACTCAACACTTAAATTAGTATTATTATTGAAGTATGTTTATACATATTACTGTATACATTATATACATTTTTTAAAAGATTTTACTTACTTATTTTTAGAGAGGGGAAGGGACAGAGAAAGAGAGGGAGAGAAACGTCACTGTGTGGTTGCCTCTTACATGACCCCTACTGGGGACCTGGCCCACAACTCAGGCTTGTTTCTGACTGGCGACCGAACTAGCGACCCTTCAGTTCACAGGCCGGCACTCAATCCACTGAGCCACACCAGCCAGGGCTATATTGTATACATTTAATACTCAATTATCTCAGCATTTTTATACATATTATTTTATACATTTTATATGTTTTATCTCATTTAATACTGGAACTGATATTATCATCCCAGCTTTACAGCAGAGGGTACTGATGCACAGAGAGTGTACAAGTCGTCACTTGGAACCACGACGCTGACTGGCCTCAGTGCTCGTCCTCTCTCCACCACAAATAGAGCGCCTGCCCACTGGTAAGCGCTCCTGAGACAAAGTCCTTGTCCCAGGCCGGGCGCTGCGTTATCTATGCTCGCATGTTTCTTTCTGCATTTGATCTTCACAGCAACACCAGGAGGCGGGTCCCACTGTCGAACTCTATTTGCAGAACTCGAAAATGGGCATCCAGACAAGCTGTAGTAGTTGAGGGAGACTCATACTACCCAGACATGTGCTGGGAATCTGGCTCAAACCGCAGATCTGGAGGGTTTCTACACTGGGGGCTGTTTTATCCTTTCAGTGCCGATGAAGCCCTGAGGTGACCTGTGACGCAGGGCCTACCCTGGGTTAAGGAAGAAAGATGAGTAAGTCATGACAAGATGGCAGAAGGTCACAATCTATTTTCCTGAGGTTCTTATATGGAAAGAGAAAAAGCAGCACTGGCAGATAAAAACCCTGAATTCTTGGAAACAAATTTTTTATTCCCCACCTGAGGTCATTTTTTCATTGATTTTAAATAGAGAGGAAAGGGGGGAGAGAGAGAGACATCGACGTGAGAGAGAAGCACCAATCGGTCACCTCTGGCACGTGCCAGGACACAACCCAGGCATGCGCCTATACCAGAATTGAGCCCACGGTCCTTTGGTTATGGGCTAAGGTTTGGAAATATATTCTTTTGAAAGTTGGTATATGATAGTTCTGTGGTTATAAGTGACAGCAGTGACTCTGGCTGCTAGAGCAGACAACTATAAAGGAGATAAAAGAAAACGTGGGCATGGAGTTTTAAATGTTAAATAGTTACATGACTTAAAATACATGGAAGGTTCTAATAAGATTGTAAAGATAAAATCCCCAATCGCTCCAGTAAGAAAGAAAAGGAATGAAGCCAGCAATGTGGCATTGTGGCCCTCAGAAGGCACCAAGTCTTAAAAGGCCCAGAAACAAAGACAGAGCATGTGACCAGAGACAGAGATGTTACATCCACACTGACATAGAGGAAAGCATTGGCGAAGGAAATATCCTAGAATTAAAGTAGGCAACAGCCACAGAATGAAGACCAAGGGTGCACAGTAAATTTCCTGGGAGCACTGAGAACAGAGCTAGCATTCCTTGATCTTGGTGGTTGCGAGTTTGGGCTCTGGAGTCTGATGAAGTTAAATTGGAATCTTGGTTGTTAGTAAACTAATCTAGTGATCTTAGGTGGACCCAAGACGTCTATGGAACCATGCTCTTGTTCAAGTCTTGGTTTACACCATAACCTTCTCAATGAGGCTACCCTGGCCACCCGATTTAAATCAACACTCTTTCTCTACCCCACCGATCCAGTGCTCTCAATCTTACTTTCCCTGTTCTACCCTTTTTTCCATAGGACTCACCATTTTTATCATACTAAACCAGTTTGTTATTATTATGTGTAATGTACTGTCAATACACCACATTCACTAGAGTAAGGATGTTTGTTGATTTTGTCCAAAGATGTATCCAAAGTGCCTAAAATAGTACCTGCAAACTTTAGTGCCTAATAAATACTTGTTGAATGAATTAAATTCTTTAGTCTCTCTGACTCACCTGTAAAATGAAGACAATGTTCACTGGGTTTTGTGAGGATTAAATG
The DNA here is from genome assembly GCA_004024845.1 of Tonatia bakeri. Classification (NCBI taxonomy): domain Eukaryota; kingdom Metazoa; phylum Chordata; class Mammalia; order Chiroptera; family Phyllostomidae; genus Tonatia; species Tonatia bakeri. The sequence continues at coordinate 7,341 of PVIA01006492.1, forward strand.
CGATGATGCAGGAAAAAAACACCTAGCATGGTACCTCACGAAAGGCACCTACATAAGTAGGTGATCATAGTGCCTTTCATATCCATTAACTTTCTCATTTAATTCTCATATTAACTCTGAAAAAAACTTGCAGATGAGAAAAATGTGATCCAGAGAAATAAAGCCAGCCATTTGGCTTAATCTAGAGTCACAGAGGCTTCATTTGTGGGATGGTATAAAGAGAAGGCCAGAGAGACAGGCAAAGGGATTCACTCCCCATTTTGGTCAAGACTTTTCCAGCAAAGGACGGTTAGCCCCAGACTCACTACCACAGGGACAGAATTCCAAAACCAGTGATCTGGTATATGTTCAGTCAACACTTTATTCCCTATTGTAGTGATCATTAGAAATTTCATTGCTTGCCTTGATAATGTATGATAACAACAGAGAAAAGCTGAAGGCAATGCACAATGTATCTTCATTCCAACAGGGAATATACAAGGGCCCCCCTTTAGACCTCATGCATAACATGGTGAAATATGGGTTCACCAGTTGGGTTTATCACCCAGGGCAACAAAGATCAGCAAACTTTTCTGTAAAAAGCCAAATGGTAAATATTTTAAACTTTGAAGGCTATACCGTCATAACAGTCATACTATTCATTTTCACCATAGTAATGTGAAAGTAGCCATAGACAACACATAAACAAATAAGTTTGGCTGTGTTTCAATAAAATTTTATTTACAAAAACAAGCTGCAGGCTGGATTTAACCAACCTGTGGCTTAGATGGTTGGATGACTATACCCCTAAGTATGCCATGGACTGAACGGGCAAAGAGTCTCTATTGCAATGATATAAGAATAGGTTGACTACATGTATGAGTGATACAAACATAGGAGAAATATCCAACATGATGGAGGACAAACTCAAGATTTAAAGTTAGGCTGAGAAGCTAAAATGATAAATCCAAATTAATGTAATATAAGTTAATGCGTGAAAGTGTACTGCTCTTTAATTAACAATGACACTAGCTATATTCTACTAACACAACAAAGAGAAAACTGTGTTGGCAGTCATCACTCAAAAATAATCTGGGGTTGGCCATATGCTTTACTTAATCATTCATTCATTCATTCACTCATTCATTATTCACTTGTTGTTTTCAGCAACAAGCTCTCATTGTTTACTAAGACCTCTTCATAGTGCTGAAGTGGTTTTGATGATAAATAAAATAGTCTCTATCCTTAAGGATACACAATATAATCTACTGAACAAAAAATATACCCTTTTATTTTCTTACTCATGCATTCACTCATTTATGTATTTCTTTGTTTTTCAACAACTAAATATTGCAGCCAACAATATAGTGGGGCCAGATCAGAGTATGGGGATAACAAAGGCAAATGAGATTTAGTTTTTGCCTTTGAGGAACTCTGAATAATCTTGGAGACATATTATGTAAACAGATCAATTACAATACAGCATAGTATATGCTGTTTCAGAAATATGAATCAAATACTCTGTAGGCAGAGAGAATGAAATAGCTAATTCACCCTAAAGGATTCCATGAAACTAACATTTGAGCTGCTTCTAGAAAGTGGATTAGGAGTTTTACCATCAGATGTTGTTATATCCTTTAATGTCTGAGGGACTTTTATGCCCGGTTACAAACAGCCACAAATACGTGTGCTTTGCTCAATGCTCCATTTACTAACAGCTATTAGATCATAAAGCAAAAATTTCAAAACAACTTGTCTTATAATGTAAATGTTGCTTACAAATTTGACTAACCTTCTTTAAAGAAATTAAACTGTAATTACAAGTGTAGCCTCCTAGTTTTCTGCAGAAACATTCCCTGATCAATCTTTGAGTATGTGTACTATATTTGGAAGCCACAGGGACATTGGTGAGGGTGGGGATTGAGAATCAGTCCAGGTAAGGAGAGTCAGCCCAGACAGGCATGTTATTAACCAGCTACCACAGTTAGTGACTGAAACTTAATCTTGCAAAAAAGCTCTGGGAAGTAATATAAAGCCAAGGGGCAAGAGAAATGAGGTATCTATACTCCCTTACCTGTCAATCATTGGACAGGGACTGTTTCAAAGTGGTGATGGAGGTAGTTAATCCAAGGCACTTCCTGTCTGCCCTGGAAGTCTATGCTGTGCACATATGCAGCTGGGTTCTGGAGTCTATGGACAGCCCACTGGCAAAGATGCAGTGCATGCTGTCTGGTGTTGGGCTGGAGTTCATGGAACGGAGGCTTTGAGGGCACATGGGTAAAATACTAGCAGCAGCTACTATATACACTATGTCTGAGTCTTGAAAATTTCATACAATCTCAAGAGCAGACAAAACACACAGACATATAATACTTACAAATGTACTAAAACTTATTCTAAAACAGCAACACCAAGCATTCTATTCATTGCTTCATTATATTTGTCTTTGTACTTCTAACTTTTTAGGGTTATTGCTAGGCAGCTTTGTTTCTTCTGGGGTTTTCACTGTAATATTCTGACAGCTTTCCTGATTGCAGTTGTTACGCCATACTCAAAGTAAAAGGATAACCTCTCAGACCAGCTGAAGTTAAAGATCCTAAGATAATATAAGCCTAATCATAAGGCTGAGTAAAGCCCATTCAGTACATCCTAAAGATACAGCTTTCTAGATCCACTCTTTTGCACAGGTTTTACTTTTAGCAACTTGCGGAAGAACTTCCTGAAAACTGTATACTTTGAACATCTTCTTTGGCCAACGTTACACCTCTTTGCTTCATATGCTGTCATTTAATTTACTGATCTTGTCTGTAAGAATTATTAAAAATGTACAAACTTCTGTTTCTATTTTATTGTAATCTCTAGATTTCTTGAGGTTTTATCTCCTAGGAGACAAGCAACTGGGTCTATGTACTGAGCATGCCTCTTGAGGACTTCTGGCTAATTAATCACGTTAGAACACTGGGTTGAGCCCCACCCTTCTAGTTGGCCATTATACATGACCATCAGTGCTGATCTGTCCTGCCTAAACTTTGAACAAAATCTGCTTTGATATTTTTGAAATTACTTGAGTTATGAACACTTGTCGCTTTTATTCTTCCTTAATTGCTTTGAAAGAAAAAATGACGTATTTCCACTTAATATACAAATACTTGATTGAAGAATATCAGAATAGTTGTGTATGGGGGTATGTACACCCTGGAATCAAATGGCGTGGATTTAAATTCAGGGTCCTCTACATACCAGCTGTGAGACTTTGGAAGGCTGTTTAACCTTTCTGTGTCTCCACTGTCTCATTTGTAAAGTGAGACTAACAGAACCTACTTGGTTGTTGTGAGTATAACATGAGTTATTAGACATATGGCACTTAGCAAGGTGCCTGGCATGTAGTAGGCCCTAGGTAAACATTCGCTATTATTACTCTTATTATAAAGAGTATGAGACACCAACTCTCCCCTATTTATTAAAATCAACTTAAGCATTGGACATATCTTATTTACCTTTTATATAAAAACTACCCTAAATAGTTTATATTAATGTTATTGAGTAGCATTATTAACTCATAGCCTTTCACAGACATAAATTTTTCTAATTAACCATCATTACTTCTACTATATTTTCCACCACTGATATTCAAATTGCTACCGCTTGTCTAATGGGAGTTCCTTAAGCTGGTTTCTTTGTCCATTCAGTGCACCCTGGTGATTTTGAAGCAATCTTGCTTTCTGGCAACAAGAGGACATTCCAAATCCCCATCCCTCTTTCATCCCAAAGTCATGGAATCAGCAAGCTGGTGTTTTTTAGTATGGTCAGTAGCTGAAATCTAGGCACTGGGGTTGGCATTGGGCAAAGGCATGTCAGTTGCTGCCATTGATGTGCAAGAACAGAACTATGCTATTCTAAAATCACAGGTTCACACTTACACCCCTCAATATAAAAAATGCATTTGTGATATACCACTTTTCAGCCAGGGTTGGGTTTTTGAATACTGAGATTTTATCTCATCTTGACAGCAGAAAAAAGGATGGAAATGGGGGGATATGGAAGGCAAGGAGAACACCATGAGGAAAGGCAGGGTAGGAAAGAGCATGCCGTAACCTATACCATAGTAAGATGGTAGGGGTGAGACTGAGGGGAATCTACTATTGTGGGATCCCTGGACTCTAGAGTTGCTTCCTCTTACCTCCCTGACCAAGGTGAATCCCATTCCACTACACTTTTCTACTACGATGTAGCTCTCCCTATACTACCTATCACAGTTGCAATTTTATATTTTTGTGTGGCTCTAATATGCCTTCCACTAACTAAAGCTCCAGAAGGAAAGGATGTATTAGGGAGAATAATGAATTCAAAAATGAAGATGGACTAATCCACTATAAGGTTTTTTTTCCCCTCATTCAGCTAAAATGTCATTGGGTATTTGGGAGGCAGCCTTGCACAAGTGACTTAGGAACCTGGGCTGTTTCCATTTAATGGGTCTGCCAACCCCTGGGGCTTGAGCACCCTTCCTTGATCTGTTGCATTTAAGTAGTAGCTGAAAGAGGAGAGAGAATGGAGAATCACAGGTGGAAAGTTTTAATGGGCTAGCCCTGGTGGTAGTATTCATCATGTCAACCCATCCTGATATGAGTAGAACCTTATAGTATTTCATGGTTTTGTGACTGCCTTATGTCACTCAGCATGATGTCCTTGTGACAGGATGTCCTTTCTTTTTAAGGCTGAATCATATTTTACTGCATGTATATACTGCATTTTGTCCATTCATTCGTTCATGATGGACATTTGGATTGTTCTCACATTTTGCAATATACTTAACACTACTGAACTATACACTTAAAAATGGTTATCTTGGTTTTAAAAAATAAAAAGGTGATATGACTGGGCAGCCTTTTACAGTCTGCTCCATAGTGATAAAATCTGAGAAGAAATGCTCCTTCCATATGAGCAATAGTAGTTTTAAAAAGCTGTTCCCCAGGTGCCCAAGGTCCTTATATGTCTGATGGCTTCCTTTGGCCAAGAGGTCTTCAACACAGGCTATCATGCACTCTGGACCCAGAATGTAAGTGCCCCCAAATTCTGTCATTCCAACTCTGCCAGAATTTCCAAGAACTCCATTTCCAAACCTCCATTCTCTTCATCTGGGACATTTCCCACTTGTGAATATGAAATTCTGTCATTGAGATCAAACAGATCTAGGTTTGCAGACTGACTTCTGCACTTACAATCTGTGTGTTTCAGGAAGTTAATTAATTTGTCTGAGCCTCAGTTTCCTAGGCAGTGAAATAAGGCTAATGTAAATTTGCTCTTGGGTATTTTCTCCAGATAAACTCTCTGTGCAGATGCACCCTTCTCTCTGCTTGGTAGACTAGCCAGTAGTTCTCAAAAGAGATAACTTTGCCCCCACAAGAGACATTTGGAAATCTGGAGACTTCATGGGTATCACAGCTGAGGAAGTTGCTATTGGCATCTAGTGTGTAGAGGCCATGGATGCTATTAAACATCCTATAGTACACAAGTGTATTCCTCACAACAAAAAATTATACAACCCCAAGTATCAATAGCGCAGAAACAGGTTTTCTGACCCTCTGGCCTGTAGTTGGTGTCAGCCAACGTGGAGCCCTAGCAGGAATCAGGAGAGGGAGGAGTGGGAGGTTAGGCTGTTGGTTCCTTCATTCCCATTGTAATAGCTTGCCTTAGGCTGGCTGTGTCCCTCCCCTCTAGGCCCCTGCTCTACACAAGGTAGGCTTTTCTCCTGGAATCAGGCAACTACTCCCAGTGCTCATCTCTTGGGCCTGCAGGAAGTATCAGCTCTGCTTACACTGGCCCCAGGGTACCACACTTCCTTGAGGTTCCTCTGTACCTTACTACACCCTTGTAAATAGTCAGTCCCCTTTCAAATAAACCCTCTTCAAATTATCCTAACTTGATGATCTGTTTTCTTTTTGGATTCTGAGTGACATCAGTAACAACTTCAGACTATTTAAAGGTTTCAGTAAGATAATAGAGATATTTGGCACAGTGTAAGGTGTCTTGTGAATGTTCGGTAAATCATAGCTTTCTCATATTCCACTTTGGGCATTGCTGTTCCTCTGGGCACTATGAACAGATGATTCTTCCTTCACATGAGCCACCTGAAAATTTTCTCCCTTTTTAATCTGCAGCATGCTTAAAAACAGGTCAATTTTTTTTCAGCTATGTTCCAGTGTCTAGAGGTAGCTGTTCTGCTGCAGAACTCAAATATGGCATTAAAATATGTTTTGAGTTAGAAAACCTTTGCAGAAATTCCAGGCCTGTCTCTGCTCTCAGAATGGAAGACTTATTTGTGTCCCTGTCACATAAATTTGAAAGCAATGTCCATGCTGGCCTTTTTCTCTCCAGGTTTTCTGACTCAGTAGTAAAAATGAATGAGCCCAATTTTTATTCTGGGTGACAGGAGGAGAAAGGCTGGACTGCACCCTCTGCAGATACGGTTGGACGAGATTCAGACAAGGCAAAGGAAATTGCCATGCCCCTGCCCAGGACAGCAGAAGGCCTTGGCAGCATCACTGGGCAAAACACAAGACCAGAGTTCAGCCATGTGTTTGAGGATCTGTAGGAACCACTGGGGCAATTCATTCATTCCTACCAATACACAGGGTCTAGCACAAATACCATCCCTTTTTTGTTACAAAATCTTTTATTACAAAAATCATAAGCATGTAATTGTATAACATAACAATATCACACTCGAGAACACCATATGTTATTTCAGGTGAAATGTTGAAATTAAAACTATAAATTATTACACCCATATTATTACCCTACCAACCACACTCAAGCAGGCCTTATTTCTGCTGGACCCTATGTATTGATATTTGAGAGTAATTCTGACTTTTTCATTGTCTATTCTATTCTATTTCCTCCAGTACATACAACAATAATAATTATAGGTAATACTCACCTTTCATCTACTGTCTAACTCAGGTATTTCAAAAGCTCCATGAGGTGGCTATTCCTACTGACAGATTTTAAGGATGAGGAAATTGAGACTTCGAGAAAGACTTCAGCACAAGGTGTAGGGTGGTGAACTAGGATTCACATGCAGGCAGAAGGACTTTAGAGTCTGACATACCAGCCTAGGCTTAGGAAAGTTACCTTCCAAAGCTTTGCTGACCCTCTGTCCTCTATAATACCAGGGTTATGGTGCCCATCTCACTGCCTGATTCATGGCCAATGCTAAAGACTAGCAGCTAGCACTATTCAGAAGTAAGAAATGTTGAGTCTCGCATGCCTGAGTTTTAATCCTGTTCTGCCTACAAACAGATTTGTCCCTCAAACAAATCATTTAACCTGCCTGGGCTCAGGTTTCTCATATGCAAAATGGAGGAGAACAATGCCTGCCTCACAGGATTGTGGTGAGGACTCAACAACACATGCAGAGGTCTCCAAAGGGGAGTGTGCACACTCCAAGGTGGAGTGCAGGAAGGAAGTATCAGAATTTTAATTTCTCACCTGTTTAATTCACCTCAAAATAAAAAAGGAAATTAAGCTTCACTCATATTTAATGTATGTATAGATGCTTGACACCATTTTAGATTGACATGTCAGCTCATTTATTTCTTCTGCAGTGCAGAGTAACTGGTAACACACCCCACCCCCCATTTCATTCACTACCGATCTGCAAATCACTTGTGTCTCAATGTATGTGTGTCCAAGTAAATGGTTTAAGTATTATAATAACCAGTTCTTAAGCTGACATACTTGCAAAATAAACATGTGAAATAAAAAACAATCCTGCTAGGAATCTATTTTTTTAAAGCCTAAAAACATAAGTATAAGTGTACAACCAGAAAATGGCAGAGCTCACTTTTCTTCCACTTCTTTTAGGGTTCTTCATGGGTCACCCCACAAGGTGAAGAAAATAATAATATAATCTGACCAGACAAAACACTGCTTCGACCCATCCAAGGAAATTATCATAAAATGGTTCCAAATGTGGATTACAACCACTATCATGAATGACAAATTTCCCTCTATGTGTAACTTGTGCCTGGAGACAGTAGCTAATGATAATACAAAGCCACCACAATTAGAAAGACATTAAATATTATTTATTCCAAGTTAAGTTCATCCTGTTATAATTTCTTGTTCTGTGTATGTTTTATAAGGTACTCAATAAAGCACCATTTGACAATATGTAAGTAAATAATCAAAACTAATCATTTGGTAATAATGCTTAAAATAATGTTATTGGTGAGGCATACAATTTAAAAATCATGGAGACCCCTAAGCTAACATATATAATAAAGTAACTGACTTAAAACTGCCATGCACAGTAGACACTCAATAAAAAGAAACTTTAATTGCTACCAATTCCCCATTTATTGAGCACTTACTATATGAAATTATTTTTTCATAAGTCTTAAAACAATTTTCAAATGCCCAAAACCTAAACAGAAGAGTTGTATGAACTCATGGATCCTTGCCCAGCTTCAACAATTATTACTTTACCAACCTGTTTTTTCTCTTTCTCCACTTTTCTGGACTCTATTAAAGCACATGTCTGTCATTTAAATTGCAAATAGTTCTTTTGAACCTTTGATAAGGACTTTTTGTTTAACCACCTTGCCATTATCACACCCAAAACAATTACCAGTAATTCTTTTAATATCATCTACATTATTATTATCATCATCATTACTTTGAAAATGCAAATAGGATTGGACTCCTCCAGCATCACTCCTCCTCTTTTATGATCATGTCCAAACTCCTCATGGGGACTAAAACGCACAGCCAGACCTTGCCCTGCTGCCCTCTCCTCCTTGCCCACCCACCACACTCTCAGCACAGGCACACCTCCCCCAGTTCCTTAAAAAGCCTCTTGGGTCCCTCCCTGTTCAAACCTTGCACTTGCTGTTCCCTCTGCTTGGATCACTCCTCCCTCTTCTCTCCAGATTGACTTTTGCTCAATCTTTGGATCTCAGTTCTAAGGTTACCTTTGCCCTAAGGTAGGACCCCAGTTTCAGCTTTGCTCTCCCACTGAATAACATTCATATATTGCATCACAGTTACATATGTTCCTTGCTTATTGCCAGTCTCCTTCATTTGACTGGAAGGAACTTGGTATGTATTAGTCACCAGCTTCTTTCTGGAGTTGAGCTAAGTGCAGAGCAAAAAGCAGCAGACAGCACATATCATGGAAAGACTGAAAAAGGAACAATGAAGTGCTATCTCACTCCTGCCATCTTTTCCATTCTTGTCTTCTCTCTTAGCATTTCTCTTTTCTGCTCCTTCAACTTGCAGGTCTTCCTCTTCCCTCTCAAGCCAACCACCTGTCTGTTCACACCACATGCTACCCAGCCTTCAAGTTCCTCTGGGAAGCCCAGGCTGCTTCTGTGCTTGCTCTCTGTGATCACCTCCATCACCAAGTTCATCATATCATCCATTATCTCTCACCCTCTCCACACTCTGTACTCCTTGAGAACTGTGATGGTTAAATTTGTGTGTCAACTTGACTGGACTAAGGGATGCTGGTAAAACATTATTTCTGGATACGTCTATAGCGGTGTTTCCAGAAGAGATTAGCATTTGAATCTGTAGACTGAGTAGAGAAAATCTGCCCTCGCCAATGCAAGAGGGCATCACACAATCTACTGAGAACCTAAGTAGAACAAAAAGTCAGAGGAAGGGCAAATTAACTGTCTCTTCTTGGGCCAGGACATCCATCTCCTGCCTTTGGACATCAGCTCTCCTGGTTCTCAGGCTGCTGACTGTGGACTGGAACTAGGCCACCAGCTTTCCTGGGCCTCTGATTTGCAGATGGCACATAATAGGACTTCTCAGCTTCCATAACTATGTGAGCCAATTCCTCACAGTAAATCTCATTGTGTATATTCATAGATATCCTATTGGTTCTGTTTCTCTGAAGAACCCTGACTCACATAAGAACCAAGACCCTGTCCTGCTCAGGTTTATAGTGCTGTACAATGCCTGGAGCTCAGTGCCTGGGGCATCTCCATACAGGCTTCAGGCCTGGGCAAATGAATCAGCAGGGAGTGAGTGGGAAGGTACACATAAACCTAATGGGCCAGAAAGTAGAGAAGAAGTAATAGAGTGGAGATCAGTGGGGCCCATACAGGATGTCACACAGGGAAGGTCTGAATCAGTGGATGAAATCTAGGACCTGAACAAATGGAGAGTTCCAGGTTTCTGTTTAAGAAAGTGCCAAGTGTGATTTCAGGTAGATGGCAACTCTTTAAATAACTCTAGAAAAATCAGAATATAAACTCCATTAGGAAAAAACTTCTCTGGGAGAAAATTTTTATCTGTGCTGTTACCTGCTGTATCCATAGTGCCTAGCACATAGTAGGCACTCAATGCAGATTATTTTGGATGAATAAATGAATGGATAAATGAATTCAGGGCTGCTGAAGGGAAGACAGAGATGTAAACTGAATATGAACAGACACAAAAAAGTAGTTGTTTCCTTACTACCTCTCAGAAGCCCCTAAGGGAAAAGACCCAAACCCACCAACCCTGTGATGATCGATCCATCCCTTTCCCATTTAATCTTGCCTTCCAATGCCCAGTAGAGCCTGGTATCTAATAGGGCTCAATAAATCATTGTGGATTTTACTTAACTTGAAATGAATTAGGATTCTCAACACTATTTATGTCTTCAGTGAAAATTCTATATTAGTTCAATCTCCAAGGTTTTTTTTTAGCCCTGTCTTTAAGAGTGTTGAATCAATTCCAACTTATCAATCAAGGTCAGATTTGTCATTGGAGCATCTGCTTGCTAACATGAATGCGTTTGCATTTTGCTGAACTAGTTTTACTAGGCTGACATACTAATACATGGCAGGCCATCTCCAGATGATGATATTGTCATAAAAGGGGCACATGTGTCTTGGGAACTACTAGTTGTTTGTCTCTTGGGGAAAGGGAGAGGTCCTGAATACACACAGATTTTGCAAATTCTGCATTAAACAGAGTTTTTCAATGCAGGATTACTTACAGCCTTCATTATGCTAATATAAAATTATGATTCCACTAAGAGAGAGTATTAAAAGATAGTAATCTCCAAATTTCTTTATTGATTAAAATCCATTTTTTTAGGTGTTTGGTGGAACACCATTTCACAAGCCAGAGGTTGCCTATTACAAGAACACAGTTACAGAAATGCTGTTCTCAGGAATACCAAATCAAGATGATTTTTTTCATTTTCTGAATCACTTAGTTTGCTGAAATGACTGGTCTACATAACAGAATCATATTCCCTTATCACTCCTCTTAAGAGCAGCAGCACTAGTCAAAAGAGATTGGTCTTTCCTGTGAGCTTGACTTGGTACAAGTCTCAGCTCTGCTACTTACCAGCTGTGTAATATTCTGCAGGTTAATTAACTCTCACCCATGGTTTCCTCATCCGTGAAAACAAGACCAATGACACTGTTGAGGATCTATGTAACTGTGATGGTTGGGGATATCTTCAAAGGGCATGGCAAGGTCTGACATGTAGGTGATATTTCATTCATGGAGTATCAGGCACTAATAATCTGCAGACGAAGCTGTAAACAGACAAAAGTCCCTGTCCTTGGGAGATGCTGGCCTAGCAAAGGAAGATAGAAACTTCCATAGAGTTCAGCTCCCCAGACAGTTCCAAGTGGCAGCCAGGGTGAACACCAGAATCCAGGGCAATAGCAGGTGCCATTCACGGAAAGCCTGTTGCCATGTTCCTGGTGAAAAGTGAGGAAGCCATGAATTGTCCCATTACTGAGACCCACCCGAATACTGCCTCTGCAGTGTGGCTGCAGCACACCCAACAAGAGAGGATGCCCTGACCTCTCCTCCTCTACACTATGACAGAAGCACATGGCAGCAGAATATCTGCGCAGCCTCACTTTAAAATGTCTTTGGACCCATGTGTCCAGCATCCTTATAGTGAGTGCCAAAGGCAAAAATAATGAAATCAGTCAGGTCAAACCCATCTCTTAACCTGAATTATAAGATGAGGTCTGATGCTGGAGACTGATGCCATGGACACCTGTGGGTGACACAGCCAGGACAGAGACCCGGAACCCTGTTCATTCTGAAGGAATTCATACAACTTTTTGAAACTGGTGGCACATACCTCAATGAACAGCTGCTTGGTTTTGTGCTTCTTCCCAATGATTGAGGCCAAATGGTCCACTGAGCTCTCTGCATCTTCTCCATCACCTGCCTCGCTGAGAGATGGAGTTAGTCTCTAATTGTGCTTGCTGTTCTTGCTCTGCTTGCATCCCTCCCACTGCATATCTCTTCCAGGCATTAGGCATTTAATTGTGCATGTCACAATTTATTGTGCCTGGGGCTTAAGCAGGGGCTGCCAGCTCTAGCTTTTTCACTCTGCAAACTGAGTGCACACCGATTCCTGTCCTGCTTGCTTCATGAATCATAGTTGAACATGTTCTTGTAATTACCATATCTCATGTTGTGGCCTTGAGAGGAAGATCCTAGCGAGCTCAAGAAGAAGGTGAAATATTTATTTTGTACCAAATGAAGAATACAACTGTGTACACTTCCTTTGTATATCAATTAGCAGCATATGGTGAGAACCAAATGCACTAATAGAGTTATAAAGAAATATAAGGGTTAGGGAGACAGTCGCTTCCTCATAGTCTCAGCCAGGGACACATGCTGCTAACACAGCAGTTTCCTATACAGATTGTCTGAACACCTGCAGATGTTCAAGAATCCTCCTACTCTTAAGTACTCTCCTTCATATCTCTTTCAACAAGATCATCTTAATTCAGGGAGAAGTTGGGTGTTTAGGTTGGAGAGGCAATATGACAATCTTCGTTTCACATGCCAACCCCAAACAATTGGGGCTTCCTGGTATGCTGTCTTGAGAAGGATTCTGAGGCTGCACTTGGGTTCAATGTCAAGGAAGGCTGGTTAATTACCATGTTTATCTTGAGTAGGGCACAGAGCTAGGAAGATAAACATCTTTGACATTTCTGCTAGTGAAAAAGGGAGTTAATTGAGGAACTAAAGACCCTGTGGTCTTGGGGAAGTTGTTCACTGCCCTCGACCTCAGTTTCCTGATGTGTAAAATCAAGATGCTGATATTATTTCCCTTACAGAGTCATAGTGAAGATCAAATCCAGTGAAGCACATAAAACTGCTTTGGGAATCATAATGCATTACACAAATTTGAATTAATATAATTGCAAAAATGCCTACACTCAGATAACTGTGTGTGTGTGTTTGCTTCTCTAACACTCTAGGGAAGGGGCTTTCAACCTTGGCACTGTTGATATTTTGCACTGCATTATTCTTTGTGGTAGAGGCTGTCCTGTGCATTGTAGGATGTTTAGCAGCATTCTGGCCTCAACCCACTAGATGCCAGTAGTAGCCCCCAACAATCAAAATGCCCACCAAAAAGTCCGAGACATTGCCAAATGTCTGCTGGGGGCAAAATTGCTTCTGGTTGAGAATCACTGGTCCAGGTCAGTTGTCTTCCCCTCTGGCTTCATATCAGACTCACCTAGGGAGCTTTTAAATCTATATCAATACCATGCTCTCTTCAGCAGCACATATACTAAACTGTAAATGCAAAAAATAAATAAACTTGGCTTTTGTATCTATTGATAGATAGATAGATACATAGATACATAGATATCAATGCTAGTCCTAAGCCCAAACCAAGAGATTTTTGTTTAATTGGTCAGGTGTGGGTGAAGTGCCAGCGTCTCTCCCCCAGGTGACTCTCATACACATTCCAGAGTTAAGAGCGTTCACAAAGCTGTATGGAGTATTCCTTTCCAAGGGAACAGAGGTTCTCCTCTCCTGCACATTACAGCCCTCAGAGGCTTTCTGGGCCTTGAAAATGTGCCCTTTCAGAGAAAGGTCAAGGGTCCTCCCGGGGGATCTCAGGCAGAAGGTTCCCCATACCCCATCAAATATGCAATTCCCTTTCTTCATTCAATCACAAAAAAATCAATTTTTAAATGAGTATATGAACAATTTATCCTTTAACAGATGATTGAGGGAATGTGATAAAGGAGATAATTAAACATGACGGATATGCACACATGTCCATCTTAAAATACCTTTTCAAAGACAATGAAAGCCCTAAGATCCCTTTGATGAAATGGAGCTCGACAGAAACATAGCAAGTAACATATGACTGGGTACAAGTGATAAAATTAAAGGCAAACATTGTTGATGAGCTCACTAGAGCCTGAAGTATTAAAGCACAATATTAGCCTGGGTGGAAAATAACTTCATTGAAATATGTCCTTCCTGCTCCACAGCTTTCCTAAGGCTCTGAAGCATTTCGTTTCTCAGCATCTTGCTCTCTGTCACCAGGCATTTTCAATGCAATGAACAGAGAAGAGAGTTTGGGCATGAAAGTGAAGGATAATTGAAGTCTTGCCTTGATCTATTGTTACAACTGAATAGGCAGAGAGACAAATACTCTGTCCCTGCATAGGCCCTCACAGAAGTGCTTCAGCTCCTCAGGCTGGCATAACAGCCAGTCAATCAGTATATACTTACGGAACATCCACATAAATAAGTCACAGCGCCAAGCTCTCTGGGGATACAAAGATGGATAAGACACAGATCCTGCCCTCAAGGTGTTTGTACTCTAGTTAGGGACCTATAAAAACATAATCAGTAATACTGAATGGTCTGAGTTTTGCTCCAAATGAATGACTTCAAAGAGAGATACTTGGGGGATTTCAGGTAAACTAAATGAAAATCGAACATGGAAGCCAAGCAATCCAGTCAGTCCCCAGGCATCTCTTCTTGTGAACTGACGTGCAGGAGGGCTGTTATTCTCCTGAATGAAGGAGGGACATACCTGGTCTAGAGTCAGGTACCTCTTGGGACTGGGCAATCAGCTATGTTCCTGCACAGGAGATGAGTGCCCAGGCAAAAGTAAAGGGATGAGAAGAGTGGCCTGACCAGCAGGGAGGCTGGTGCAGAGAGGAGGAAGTTCTCGCCCTTCCCCCTGAGAGAGAAGCAGCCTCCAGGGCAAGCTCTGTTTTGCAGCAGAGGAAAATAGGATCTCAGTTTGGAGCAAGGATGTGACAAAGATGCTGAGCTTCCAGCAGGGCAGCATGACACCTGGGGAGCTTTTAAACCTGTATCAATGCCAGGTTCAGAGTCCCAAACAAGAGATTTTTATTTAATCCATCAGGAGTGGGGAGGGTACCTAAGTCTATCCCCTTCAGTGGTCCCAACCCTCTTTTGGCACCAGGGATCGGTTTTGTGGAAGAGATGGTTTTGGGATGATTCAAGCATATTACATTCAAGCCCACCTCCTGCTGGGTGGCCTGGTTCCTACAGGCCATGGACCAGTACCAGTCCGAGGCCCAGAAGTTGGGAACCCCTGTCCCAGGTTACTCTAATATACAAGGGGAGACCCAGAAAACAGAATTTACTTATAAAAATGTGTATTCTTACAAGTTTAAACTTCAGCCACCTTCAAAGTACTCTCCATTCGATACAGTACACCTATCAAGACATTTTTCCACTGCTCAAAACACCTTTCAAACTTGTCAATTTTGATGCTTCTGCTGTTTTTTGTTTCACCTTTTCCACATCGGCAAAATGTTTCCTGTTCTGGACTTTTTCCACCCAGGGAAACAAACAAACAGAAAAGTCACTTGGGGCAAGATTGAATGAATAGGGGGGTGGGATTCAGGGGTTTGCCATTTTTGGTCAAAAACTGCTCAATGCTCAACACAGTGTGGGCAGATGTGCTCCTAAATCACCTGTCATGAAATGCGCAAATGCGTTGAAAAGGTCTTCAAAATAATTTACTGAAACTGAATGTAACCTCTCACAACAACACCAGCTGGTACATGGATACAGATAGTTTCCTAGAACATTCACCTAACAGGGGAAGCCTTTACTACAAGGGTTCCACCCTCCAAAAGATAATTCCATTTCATGGGGGGGTATCCCATCATACATTCCACAGTTGAGAACTTTAAGTTGTACAGAATCGTTTCTGAGAGAACGTGTGAGGTTTCTTCTTTCCTGCGAATTAGAGCTCCCACAAGATCCTTGAGCCCTGGGAACCTCAAGGAGCCTGATCCAGCAGTTTGTGTCCCTAGTAACCACTTACCTAGGCACATGAGGCATGGCGTGGGACTTTAGGGTTGCTGCTATCAATCCACCATCTAGTCCAAACGTCTCTCCACTGCCTCCTAATAACTGATCTCCTTGCCCCTAGGACATATGTTCCACATGGCAGCAGAATGAGCCTTTTAAAACTGCAATTAGACCCTTGTTCCCCCCTGTTCAGCAATCCTCCAATCCCTTTCCCTCTCAATTATGAAAAAAATCCAAACTTTCTCCCATGCCCACCGGCTCCACAGGCTTCACCTTGTCTCCTACCCAGACTCATTCTCCATCTTTCTTTGTCATGCTCACTTCACTTCAGTGACAAAGGCTTTGCTTTAGACTTAGAACAACCCTAACTCATTTTATGCTTCAGGCCCTTTGCACATGCTGCCAAGATATCATTTTCCATATATTCTCATGGCTGTTTTATCTCCTTTCAAGTTTCTGCTCCAACTCTCTCCCCAGAGAGCTCTTCCCTCTCCTTGCTCCCTAATGGAGGCCCCATAACCTTCTATCTCCTTCTATTTAATGCTTCTTCATTGTACTGACCTCCCAAATATCACACATAAATTTACTTGAGCATTTTTTTTATTGTCTCTGTCCTGCATTAGAATATTAACTCCAGGAAAGCAATCTAGCACCACTACCTAGAACAGTACCTGCCAATTAGTGCACAATATGTATCAAATGAAAGAATGAACAACTCCTTTGAAGATCTGGTTTCAGAAACCACTAACACAATGAACTTCATGGTTATAAAAGTCCCCAGAACTAAGTAAATGGTCCTCTTCTATTTGTCATTGTCTCACCACCTGACACACTTGTCCCCATCCCATCCCAGCATGATGGACACTGCTGACACACTACTTTCATTTACTTCGTTTTGCCTCTGTCCAGCCACAGGAATATCACCTCAGGAGACAACAGTTGTGCCTGATTTGTTTATTACTATGGCAAAGAGTAAGTGCTCAGTAAATTTTGTGGGATATTCATCTAGCAAGCCAGGATTCTCTTATACCTACATTTTGTCAGTTAATATTTTGTACCCTGGGGACAGACCTTACATTTACTAAAGTTATTAAATATCACTGTGTTAGATTCAACTCCTCATTCAAGTCCCCTGAGATCTTTGTGATCCCGATTCTGTCATTCAGCACAACACCATGCCTGCCTGTCTGCAGAAACTTCATAAGCTGCCACCATGCCATTGCCCAGACAGAGGTGGTAGTGGCAGATAAGTGGGCAAGCTGCACCGCTCCCCCCCACCCCCCACTTCTGACTTCCTTGCTCCCACTGCACACCAAGTTTGGAAAGTCAGGGGAGAGCCTCCCTCCCCCATGCCCCAAAAGGAGGAGGTACAGAACAAACCAAGGGCTTGGGAGCAGGCTAGGTCACAATTCGAACCCACCTTCTCCACTACTTGCTTTGTAAATTTTGGCAGTGGCAATTCTCTTCATCTCTCCCCATCTAAGTTTCTTTTTTTCTGATACATGGAAACAGTGATTCCTATCTCTAGAGTTGTTGTGAGAACTGAACTGAACACAGTGACAAAGTACCCAATACCACACCAGGCATTTGATAAATACATCATCTACTGCATTTAAAACAAACAAGTCTGGTGAGCCAAATTTGGAAGTGAGAGAGGAGACTGAAACCCATCTATTTCAATGAGTATTTTTAAAGTCGATAGGAGAAAACATCTGTACATTCACAAATTAGTGCCCAGTCAGAGGTCACGTGGACAGTTGTGGTCATTGGTTTAATGTCCCTGTTAAAGTCCCTCTGCATCCATGAACGGGAAGACACAGGGCTGCAGAGCTTATGCAGTGGGCAGCAGGAAGCTTTGTAGGGACACAGGCACCTATGCAGACTGGCAGGCCCATGGCTACACATTCACCACCCTCCCTGCCTTCCTATAGCACCAATGCAGTATACTCATCCAGGTGGCATTTTTGCATCTACCTCATGCTTATTTAAGTAATAGGGCAAACTGTAAAGATGGGGAGATAATCATAAAAAGCTCAGGGAAGTATGCAAATAGAAAACTCTACAAACTCAGAGAAGGTTGGGAGAACAAAGATAATCAAGAGCATTATCAACACACCCCAGGTGTGCAAGCACTGGAAGCCTGAGGGGGAGCACATGCCAGGAGGGGGGCAGAGAGCCCCCACTGCTCCTGGTCTGATAACACGTTTTTATTTATGAACCTGCTCTCTCCAGCTCCAGAGAATTCTGACAGATGGAGCTCGAACACATGTGATAGTGGAGAAACGTAGAAATTAGGTGTTTCCCATAATGTCTATTCTCTACCCTGTCCGTTTAATATGTTCATCCTGATAGGTAGCCAGACGTGCAATAAACATGCATCATCACCCCTCTGCTCAAATATCTTCAGTGACTTTCACCTCACTCAGAGTAAAAGCCAAAGTTCACCCACCCACCGAAGGCATCCAAAGGTACTCCCAAACCTTCTGATTCCAGCCCTGCCTCCTTACCGTGCTTCACCCAGCCACACTCTGCTCCTTGCAGATCCTTGAACATACCCGTGGGACTCTCAATTCCAGCCTTCACACCCCTCCATCCCCTCTTTCAGCCTTGGCTCAAAGGCTTTAGTCTCATGGAGCCTTTCTTTGTCTATGCGAACTGCAAATCCTCCTCCTTGACTCCCCCTCCCTGCTTTAGCACACTTTTCACCATCTGATATAGCTTACACCTGGCCTCTTCCTTTGGTTTATAATCTCTCTCTTAACTAGAATCTAAGCCCAATGACCCTGTGTTGTCAACTTTACCTGGCACGTAGCGGGGGTCAATATATAGTATTTGTTGAGGAATGTTTTGTTGTTGTTAACTAAAGCTCCACGTGTGTATTTTGACTCACCTTTCTCTTCCCCTTTTTCTATCTCATAGTGGTGCTGGGAAGGCTAAAGCAGCTAATTCCAGATGGAAAGCTTAGTGCATTGCACCTGGCACCTGATATGTATTTAATGAAGGTTGGAAGCCTTTATTATTGGGCCAGCCTCACCTCAGTGTAAAGTGATCATCATCATTGGAAGCAGAGGCTTCCTCATTGTGGCACTTAAGGACAAATCATGTAAAGATAGTGGTACGATCTGGCTCTATGGACATAAGAAAGAAGCAACTGGGCCCACCCCATGCAGAGAGCCATCAGGGTCAGGCAGAAACAGCGGGGACAGCAGAGGTAGAAAAGTCACAGAGGAGCTGGCTCACTCCTACGCTGTCATCCTTTAAACTATCCCAACAGCAAAGCTGGCAGATGTGTGCATGTGCTTACAACTAACTATAGATGACTTCGTCCCCTGCTCCCAAGGAAAACCATTTCCACAACACTCAAGTAATCCAGGCCCAGAGCCCAGTCTGCTTCCTGCAGGGTTCCCATTCTAGCCAGGCTGTGAGTACTGGCCCCTGCCAACCTCACCAGCTTCATCTTGCTTGGTTGTCACCCACCTCCATTCTCAGGTCTCCAGCTACCACCAGTGCCTCTAGTTCTTTGAGGGCTTCTGTCTGAACACTGTTTTCCCTCTGCATGCTCTGGCAACCTCAGGTGCCTCTTAGATCACACCTCCAGCGTTCCCTGGAGGCTGTTTTTCCTCCCGAAGTTGGCTCCCAGCTGCACCCCTTTCCCTGCAATACCAATATCACAGTGATAGTTTCACATTAACTGCCAACCTGCTAGTCCCATGAGAGAAGGAGAAGGACTGAGTCTAGTTTCACTCACTACTGTATTCTTTGGTGTGGACACATCATAGCCAGAGTGTGTGTGTACACACATGCATGTGCATGTGAGTGTGTAATATTTTTAATTAATGAGAATCTCACTCTCACTGGAATCCCTCTACATGGGAGTCTGACTCAGACACAACTTCCAGCTCCTTGTCCTTCTCTGTCCAGTGAGAGGGACCTCTCTGTCTGCCATCCAAGTACTTCCACTCACATATTCCACTGGCCCCAGCACATCGCTTCCCAGAAACAAGCCCATTTCCTCTCAACCTCACTCCCATGAGATTAATCATGATCTCTTCTCTCACTATGTTCAGGCCCTCTGTCAAGGACAACATCAGAGTCCACTTGGACACCTATAACACACTATCTCGGAGACTGCAATGTTGATCTCTGGCCTGGCCTGAGTGCCCAATGGCTCCTTCAGAACTCAGCTCAAAAACGTCTCTCCAGAGACACCTCCACTGACCACCATGCATGCAAAGGGTCCCTCCTCCACTATCACTCTCTATCTGTATCCTCCTCATTTTGCCAATCTTCAAAGTGTGGTCCATGGATGAGGAGCACAGCATCACATGGGAACTTGTTAGAAATGCAGAATCTTGGAATGTCACTCCAGATTTGCTACATCAGAATTTGCATTTTAACAGGCCTCCCCAGGTCACGCATGCGCACAAGAAAGGTTGAGAGGCACTGCTTTAGAACACTCGTCACAGCCTGGATTGTCGAATTTGTTTATTTAGTAATCGCCTAAATCACTCCCAACTGAACAGTAAAACTCCCTGTCCTGTTTACTATTTTATTTCCAGTGCCTAGCTGCTGATATATGGTAGGTGTCAAATCAATATGAAATAATAAGTAAATGAATAAATGAATAAATTTCCAAAGTTTCTTCAAACTGTAAAGTTTTATGATCAGTGGTCTTCTCTTTTTAGTTCCTCTTCTCCCTATTGTCCAAAAATGAGCATTTACTCAGTACCTTCTGTGTAGGATGTTCTATGCTGAGCGCTCCAAATACTTAAAAAATAGTGAAGATTGCACAGTTTAAAAGGTATACTCACAAGGAACAGCTTTGGTCTTTTATCTGATCTTCATTTTCATCCACTTGACCTAAGAAGTAGGTACATTTTTTTTTTCACCCTTGGTGGTCAAAGAATTGTCTGTTTTCTCCCCTGACAGTCTTAGAGTGTTCTGACTAGATACCTGGATCTTTGAAGTGCTTCCTGCTTTTCCATTCCTAATGAGTTTTTATCCAGTTCCTGACCTGCTGCATCCTGCCTTGTCTCCAGCAGTAAACACTTCCCATGTCAGCCACCCTGGTGTTTGAGCCCAGGGAACTTCCAGCCTTCACAGCCTGAGTGTTTTCATTTGCTTACTCTGCTTGGCGTGTTGCCTACCCCTTTTCGCTAAGAGGACTCCTCTTCACCCTTAGAGACTCAGTTTGTAGCATAGGAAAATTTATTCCCACAATTTGTTACATCAACAATAAAAGGAACAATCTGTGATCATATTAATATGGGCTGAAAGGCATTTAATAAACTTTGCAGCCATTCCTAATACATGCTCTAAATAAAACAGGAATCAATAGGAAATATTTGAATATGGTAACTTTTAACAAAAGTTAATAACAACTTTTTAAATTAGAAAAAGTTTCCATAAAGATCAGGAACTGGATAGAGATGCCCACCATCACTAATCAACTGGTCCGCACGGTCTAAACGGTTCTGGCCAAAGCAGTAAGATAAGGATATTTAAAAATGGACTTAAAACCGAAAAAAGAAAGAAGTAAAATGCTCTCTTGCTTTGGTTGAAGATCTGATTGCACACTAGAAGGGCAATTCTAAAATTCTATAATTCTAAAATTCTGTAAATAATAAGAGTATTTGATAAGTTTCAAGGGTATAAGAAGAATTTGAGGGGAAAATACATTGTCTACATACTAGTAATAAGCACCGTAAAGTGGAAATAGCAAAAAAAATTTACAATAGTGAAAAATTTAACAAGAAAGCTGTAAGACCTATATAAATACAACTATAAAATATTATTGAATAATGTAAAACAAATTTTGAACAAATGGAAAGGGAAACTAGGTTCTTCATTAGGAAAAGCTAATATCATAAAAGTGTCAAATTATACATACAAATACATAAAATTTAATGATACTCCTATTAAAGCAGGAGTAGCATTTTTCTTTCCTTTTCCTTGAAGGTGAAATAGTCTTCAGTTCACATAGATGAAAAAATGCTCAAGAACACTAAAATTTATACACACATATATAAAGATTAAAGATGGGGGATTTTTGCCTTACCCAACATCAAAACACACTACAAAGCCACTGTAAATAAATCTATATAGAATTAGCATAAGAGTAGAAAAATTAATTAGTGGGAAAAGGATGGCTTATTTTAGTAAGTGGTCATGTACAAATATCTATTGAATTAAAAGAATGTGGAGTTGAACTATTACTGCCTGATACTGTATAAAAAATAAACTTACATGGATTAAAGAAAGCTGTAGATGTTAAATGCTATACCAAAAAATCACAAGAAAATATATATCTATTTATAGTCTAGGGGTGGAAGACCTTCATAACCAAAAGAGTAACCCTATTATTTTAAAGGAAAAACAAAGTGTATGTGTTTATTCTACGTAAACATTAACTACGAGATATATATTATATAACTATAAACCATAAACTATCTAACCATATCTAAAGGTAACATGTTACAAGTTAACAGAGAAACCAAAGACTTGGATATATATATATTTGCAATGCAGGTGATAGATAACAGGTTAATAAAACTACGCTAAACAGCTTACAAAATGACAAAGAAAAAATTCCATTGAAAAATGAGCAAAACATGAGTAGGCAATTCACAGAAGAGCAAACCCAAATTGCCAATAAACATATGAAAAGATATTCAAGCTCATTGGTAGTCCAAAAAATGTAAATTAAAGTAACAATAAATTATAACTTTACACTCATGTCCCAGGCAAAAATTAAAGAGAGTTAATACATATTGCTGGTGGGGATGATGGAAAAGTCCTCTCACTTATTGCTAGTGAAAATGAGAAGTGCTTGTGGGAAGCCATCTGGATATATCTATTAGAATTAAAAATACACATACCCTTCGACCCAGAAACCCCATTCCTGCAATTTTGCCCTACAGAAATAAAAGCTTCAGTACCTAAAGATATATGTTCAAGGGTGTTTATTACAACATTCTTCAAAGAGAAGGGAAATACCAAAAATAGTAAATGTTCATTAGTAGGGGCATATGTATTAAATTATAACACATTCACACCACAAAATATTATACTAGACTATGCAACCAAATAAATGAAGAATATATTTAGAACAATTGTTGAGATTAGAACTATTGTAAAGTAAAAGATGCAAAGAAGCATATACATTATAATACTATGTATAATAAATAAAGCATTTTAAACAAACCCTATGCATATGTGTATGTGTGTATAGATATAAACAGTTATGTAAGAATGGAGAAACATGAAAAATATACAAGACTATTAACATGGGTTAATGATGTGAAGGGAGAGAGGATTTTTAGGATAAAGTGGTGGAGCTGGGGAGAGAGATGGCAGAGCAAAGCAAGCCCACCCAAGAAAGACTGTGCTAACATCAACAAATCAGTGTGTATGACATGACTCTGTTTTCCTAAGTGTGTGTGTGTATTGGGAAACAAAAAGGTCGCACTTGATCTAATTTATTTCTTTCTGCTCCATCCCTGACATAGTAACATTCATGGCATGGCATGGTGTTAGTCAATACAGACAACCAAACATTGTATGTGTTATGCACGTGCTTGCATTTGTTTGTTGTTACAAAGAGAAGGGAGTGGAATCCAGCACACACTGCAAGTGGGATAGGGTGGGAGGACAAAGGGAAGGGAGTCTGCTTTTTGGGGGGATGATCACCCTATATGGATGTATCTAACAGTCTGCCCCAACTGACTCTCAACTGTTAATTTTCAGAATTTTGCAAGGCCGGTTGTTAATCCTAGCTATACAAATTGTATAAACTTAAAACTAAATTATATATTAAAAGGGTAATAAATAGAGAATACTCATCAGTTCTTAATTATTTCACTATTGTCACTATTGTCTACACTTGTTTTGAGGCTGTTCACAGCTATAGCGTCTGCATGGCACAAACGGTACATAACGGGGCTGCAAGTCTCTTCCTGACTGTGTGTTCGTTCAGTGGCACCATGTTGGTCATCTGAAGTCAGCCACTGCGAGAGTGTTTATACCACAGAAATCGGCAAGCACTCCAAGCCCAGGTTTGATTTATGGCCTTAATGATGGTCTACATTTCAGAAAGTGGTGGAGAAAACGTTAATACTGAAGATTATACCTAAGAGTGGGTGTCTCTGTAAGATGTTATATTGTGAATAGCACAAAGATTGAAAAAACATGTAAGTTATCAAAAATTATTATCCAATTCAGCAAACATGTGCCTCACATCACTGATGAACAAGTGAAGCTCTGACATGTTTTATTGTTTCACTTTTGTCTTACATAACATTAAAACACTTCTTTGTTAACATAAATAAAAACATTAACCAGCAGTCATGTTAGAAGTATATTTGTTTGTTAACTACAACCATAGGTTGGCTAAGAATACAGAAGTTTGGCAAAAATCAGTGAAAGTATTCTGTGAAAAATCAATTGGCCATACACATGCAATTTACAGTAAACAATATTGTATGTTTTTGTTAGTTGTAAATTATATGCTACATATCCTTTATATCAGTAAGACAACAAATGCATATATGTATTTATGTATGTATATAAATGTACACACATTTTTTCCCAAAGAACTGTGTGTCAAACATTTACTACCATGCCATTGGTTGTATCACTTATCATAATAAATGTGTGCATTTTGAAAAAACATAAACAAAGATATTAAATAATTAATGGCACCTCTATGGGAAGGCTTTCCTGGTTCTCTCAGTTTCTCCCTGCTCTTTGTTACCATAGTGTCTTTCAGGTGTCTCCTGGTCAGTAGCAACTGTCACACTGCCCTGCAAAGCTTCTGGTTCCTGTCAATCTTCCCCCACCAGCTTGCAAGTTCCTCAGTGTGGGATGCGACTGCATGCAATCTTTTCTCTCACACTGCCACCTCATACAGAGTAGCTAGCTGCTCAGCACATAAATGAATCAATCAACTGGAGAATCAGAATGAGGAAGGAGCACAGAAAAAAGGCTCAGATAAGATTCGCATGGGGAACTTTGGGCAGGGCTTCCTCAAAATGCTTACCTGGGACCCCAGCAGATCAGTAGCAACTGAACCCCCTAACAGAGGTATCCTACCTTTTGTCATCTCTGTGCTGCATCAGAAGAAGAGTTGTCTTGGGCCACACATTAAACACATTGCAACATGTAATCACAAAAAAAATCTCATAATGTTTTAAGAAAATTTATGATTTTGTGTTGAGCTGCATTCATAACCATCCTGGGCTGCATGTGGCTTGTGGGCCTCAGGTTGGACACCCCCGCAGACTTTTGAGTGTAATTCTTCAGCTGAGCACTCTTTATGGATTAACTTCATCCACAAAATTCTCAGATTTTGGGTTATGAATTTGCACAAGGATGTTTGCACTTTTTTTGTTTCTTCCATTTGCTTTCTTTTTTTAGCTTTGATTTTCAGGGTCTAAAAGTTACTCCATAAATGAAGATATAATCTCATATTCTTGACAGGAAAAGGTCCTAGCCTCTAGTGGGATTTTCTTAT
Organism: Tonatia bakeri; assembly: GCA_004024845.1. Classification (NCBI taxonomy): domain Eukaryota; kingdom Metazoa; phylum Chordata; class Mammalia; order Chiroptera; family Phyllostomidae; genus Tonatia; species Tonatia bakeri. Next base: position 32,911 of record PVIA01006492.1, read on the forward strand.
CTCTTGTTGATGGGTAAACTAAAGAACTCAGTAGGAATGCTCAGCTTGCCCTCTGAGAGTCTCAGTGCAGCAACCAATCTGGATAACCATGACAGAGAGTAAAGATAGGCTGAGAAATACATTCTTAGTGCAAAAAAGTTAATGTCTTTATTTTTCCAAGTGAAGTCATTCCTCTCGACACAGGGATGCAAACACAGCATGGGGAGTTTGAGCATGGAGTTGTCAGACAGACCTGATCTCAAATGTTAGCCCCGTTGCCAATGAGCCCCTGGCTTTAGGCAGGGTAGCTGACTGTGGTGGACCTCAGCTTCCTCGTGTACAAAACGGGAATTGTGAGAGTGCTACCCCATCGTTTGTTGTGAGGTTTAAATGAAACCATTTGTGCACACACAAACTTGTACAAAGATGTTCATAACAGTTTTATGTGTAATAGACACTGGAAACAATCTCAAAATCTACCAACATGTAAATGAATAAACATGTTGTATTATATTTATATAATAAAATACTACTCAGAAACAAAAAGGAAATAAAACATTAAAATGCATCACAATATGGATGACTCTCAATGTAATTACATTAAGTGAAAAGTCAAATAAAAAATTATATGCTGTTTGATTTCATTTGTATAACATTCTAGAAAATGCAAATTTAGTGACAGAAAGCATGTCTGTGGTTGCCTGGGGACAGAACTGGGAGCTAGGGGAGGAGAAATGAGGGAAGAATTAGAAAGAGGTCTGAGAAAACTTTTTGGATTGGTGGATTTATATGTTCATTATCTTGACTGTGCTGATGGTTTCAAGGGTATACTCATGTCAAAACTTATCAAGTTATACATTTTAAATATACACAGTTTATTGAATGTCAGTTATACCTCAATAAAGCCATTAAAAACTATATGGCTAACAGATTTAAAGCACTTAGAGCAATCTCTGGGACATAGTAGGTGGTCAGTAAGTGGTGGTTTTTATGATGAGAATGATGAAGACGAAGAAGCTGATGATGATAATGACAATATTTCTGCTGCTGTCGACCTGGGAGGGAACACTGCTTCTCACTTGTATCCTTGGAGTGTCCATACTCCTTTCTCTTCCCCCTTTAGTGCCTTTCACAAACAAATGACCAGCATAGTGCTTACCCCCTCAATACCCCCGACAGTCATTCCTTTCTCTGATTGCCAATATCCTCTATAGTTCAAAATCTTTCTTTCAGCTGTAGAGCAACTGAGAGCCTTGACTTTGACTTCAAGTAGACATGGGTTGAAATTTGCTTTCATACTTCCTAACTTGATCAAACCTCAGCTTTCTCATCTGTGAACTAGAAATGGTAACAACAGAGATATTGTTGTCACACTCAAGCATTGAGACTCAGCGAATAAACCTGTGTACATGGTAACTCGATGTCTTATATTCCATCTCATATTGGTTGAGTTGTCTGGGGCCTACCCAATAGCACCCTCTTTTTTCCCTCAGCTCTCAAAACTTGAGACATAAGACGAGCAAGTGACAGATAAAAGCCACCACAGCCCTTTCATTCCCAAACAAGCCTGAACTAGAAGATGTCCCTTAAGGTGAAAGCAAACCTGATTCTTAGTACTAAAGATTAAAATCTGAGAGATTTATTCACATAGCACAGTAATGGCAACACTGTGGTTGGGCAGCTTCCCAGCACAAGGGTACCAATAGGGTATTCTGTGCCTGGAAAAGAACAGAGGAATTATGCTTTCTGTGGGTGGGTCATTGACAAAAGAAATAAATGGGCTTCTGATCTGAGAAAGTCAAGTTTATTATTCCTGAACTGTATAGCACATAAGTCTCTCCTTTCTCACCCTTCAATGGTGTGGAAGGAGCAGAGGAACAGGGAGAGTCCAGAGATGTCACACTAACAGTTTCCTCCAAATGAAGGAAAACATCAGGAGTGGGGAATAAGTATTCCCCCTTTAAAATATTATTTCACCCATCATTTCATACATGAGCAGAAGTACCAATTTCCTAACTATATCACTTTATAGTGGCTGCACATGCAGAAAAACTCAGTAAATACTCCTGGCCGTAAGTACTGAAATCATTGTTTCACAAGTCAACATGGGGAAAAGCAACTCAGGGCAGCAGCCCTCTCTCTCTAAGGTGCCTCTGTCTGCACTCCTCCACAGTCATAGAGCTTACCACATCTCAAATCAACTCACCACCCAAAGTGCAAACACTGGCCCAACAGATCATGTAACTGTTACCCATGAATTCTAGATCAGTATTAAATAAGAATGTGTCATCTTCCATATGGAATCCCTTCAAACGGCTGAAGAAAGTTATCTGTACTAACCCTAAGTCTTCTTGGCCATAGGTTACACATACTCTATGTTTTAATCCTTTCCTGCATATTACAATTTCACAAAACTTTTACCCTCTTAATTCTCCTTCATTGGGCACACTCCAAACTGTCAATGTTACCTTAGCAAAATATATCACCTTAAGACAAGAGCTACAGGTATAGAGTACCAATTAATCAATCTAATAATCACTAACTGGATGAAATCAGGCATCCTTAGTGGCACAGCCTATAGACAGAACCATGCACCTCCCTACAAAGGAATTGAAGCTTGAAGCTTCCTCGAATGTTCTTGGCAGCACCCAGGCTCTGTTGAATTTGTGATCAACCATAACTTTAAGGTATTTATTCATGTCAATTGCTGGCAAGCCAAGGTTTCCCAATCTTCTACTTACACTGCTAATTTGGGGGGTTAGAACTTCATTTCACCATATTACAACTCAACTTTTTCAAGAGGTAGCCAATGTGAGCATACAGGTAGTCATTAAGTAGACCTGGCTACAAGCTTTGGGTACTATTCTCTGAGCTTCTGTTTGCTCATCTATAAAATGGTAATAATGATACACATGTCATGAGATTGCTGTGAGAATAAAATACAGCCATGTGTGTGAAAGCCTCAGCACAATACATGACACAAAGAGGCAAATAAATAAACATTAACTTCCACTGAATACATAAATGATATGAGAGGACATAAAGAAAAGTATGATACCAGGTAAAGTCATGAATTAAGAGAAATTCATTTTAATCACTTTAGAAATTAGTTTAGAACTGTGTGTATAAAATCATTGGTATTATGCATTTTTAGTTATTCTAACTACATTTTAGGAAGAGGTATTGTATATTCCAGTGTACTTGTGAATTAAGAAATTTGCAGATGTCTTAAGGAGATATTTCTTTCAAATGTCAAGGGTCAACCTTTTAAAACTAACCTGTCTTCTTTAGAAGGCTCTATCATTTTTCCATGATACTTCACAATCACTGTCAGCAGTACTATGGTCAAGTATTTCAATGGACTTGATAAGGAGCTACCTACTTTTGCCCTGAATTATCTCTTATTCATATTTGTGCTACCCTTTCCTTTCCAGTCTAAAGACACTTCTCCTAACTAGAAAAAAATAGCAGCTGGGTACCTGAGCCATCCCAAAGTCATCAATCTCTTTTTCTTCCCTTTTCATCTTTCTCTGAACATCGCTAAAAGGATCTTTCTTATTTATATTTATTTTTTATTTTCAATCCCCAACTATTTTCAATATTTTAAGATTATTGATATCTTAATCAATTATAATTAATCACACCTCTTGATACCCACACCATTGACCATGTAACTTTGCAGGGCCCCCTTACTTTGGACAGAGCCCTCTGCCTGACTTCATAATTCTGGGCTCAGCCACATGTTGTACTTATGCTAAAGGGATATTATCAAGCATGATGCAAGCTCCTGTACCTCTGCCACTACTACAAGCCCATTTCATAGCTAAGCCCTAGAGGATGAAAGTATTATCAGTTATGCCAGCCAAGACCGTACTAGATCAACCAATAGCCATCCATACTCTAGACAGGTGAAAAAGCCTGTCCAGCATCAGAAGAATTAATTAGCCAAGCTGCAGCCAATTCCATATGCACATGAGCCCCCCAAATCAGCTAAGTCCAGCTGAGATGAACTAAGTCATATAGATTTCTAGGCTAAACAAATGTTATTGCCACATGCCAATGATGCTGTATGGTTCTTTATTACTCAGCATTATTGTGGCAATAGATAACTAATACAACCTCCCCGACATGCACCTACAGAATTGTGTCTGGAAGACTTGAGAGTGAGAGTTAGGGACGCCTTTCTTCATTCCTATCAGCTACCCCTCATTTAAGCATTAGGAAGTAAAGAAAATTTGGTGAGTGGCACTCATGGCTCTCTCTGAATAGTTGACATCATGGTCAAGCACCACACAAGTAGAGAAGTTTGATGATTTCCTTGAATATAAAAAAAGTATCAATTTCCACCAGTAGACATGATCGCTGGCCACAGAGTCAACACTCAGTTTGACACTAATACACTCAAAATGGATGGCTTGTCTACTCTCTGTCACCAAGAACAATTTTGCCATTGTAAGCTTGCTTTTGAAATATAAAATCTTGGGAGAGTTACAACTTTGTGTGCAGCTTGGATTTTTTTCTTTTGCAGAGAGCTATTTTAAATGCCCTCAAACTTGTGTGGGAGTGCCAATCGGACACATTTAATCGGCCAGACTCTGAGCCTCAGCGATGCAACACTCTTCAGAAAATTAAACATAGACATAATTGTTACTTTGCTCTGTTATTGTGGCTACAGAATGGCAAACCAATCTGTTGAAACTGAAAAATTCAGCCACTCAATTATCTGTCAGGCCCACACAGCTAAATACCCATAAGCATTTTTCTTCCTACTTAGCTAAGGCATATTTTGATTGAATGAATATATTGCTTGCTTGGCATTGTGTATAGTCAAGGCTCAAAGTCCTCCTAAAAGCCTGTCAGCTCCTCAGGAAAAGGTTGGTCTTAAAAATATAGACAACCATCCATTTATTCATTCGTTCATTCACTCATTCACTTAACCTTCAAGTATTTATCACATACTAACTCTGTACCAGAAACTGTGTTAGGTTCTGGGAGTAAGGAAAAGTTAAGTAACAATTAGTTAAATAAACAATTAATAACAGGATAGGTCGAGAATAGAAGCTAGGGTCTGACTTTAAAGCAATGCTTCTCAGCTGGGGACAATTCTGCCCTCCCTAATCAGAGGACATTTGCCAATGTCTGAAGACAGTTTTGGTAATTATGAATAGAGGGGAAGGTGCTACTAGAATCTAGTGGGTAGTGGCCATACACTGCTAAGCATCTTACAACTCACACAACAATCTTTACAACAAGGGATTATCCAGCTCAAAATATTAACATTGTGGAGACTGACAAAACTTTGCTCTAAAGCCATGTGCTGGACTAATTCTTTGAGAGCAAAGTTTCTGTCAAATACATCATTGTTTCATCTGTCCCAGCACAGTCAGGTAACTTGTAAATGCTGGCCAGTTGGCTGGCCAGCTGGATGGATGGACAAGTGGAATCCATACTTATAGATGGTATCAATAGATATATATAAAGGGCATTGAGCTATTTGGTCATCATAGACTTAGTAGATGGTTTAATTTTCCAACCTAAAGTTTAGGTGACTCCAAGAAGGGAAAGAATCCAGTAATTTTGACATGAATTTCTCAGAATATGGTGGACTGTGCTTAGTGATGAATTTGGTGCTCCAGAAAACCCTACAGCTTTGACCTTAGCCTCCTTACTAAATCCTCATTTACTTCAAACAAAATGTGCTGGGCTGTTTCTTCAAACCTTTTTGGCCTAAAATAAAGATAATCTGTGTTCTTTTATTTCTTAACTGGAAATGAGAGTGAATTTGTCTTATGCAACATTCTGAAGATTCATTTGGCCAATTATGCTACTTTGGTTCTGAACTCATCCTAGTAATGTACAATCTGTTTAGGATGTTAATTTTCAATGGTGTGATTTTGATTTGTCCTTCAAACAAGTTGAATAGAAACACTATTTTCATGCCTTTCATCAATACAAAGAAAGAGAATAAATTACTCAAGAGCCTGTACTCTTGCCTTTGCTTCTTCCTGAGTGAGAGATTATGAAGATACATACACAAGGGTTGACCTTTTCTACAACAGACCAGCAATGCACCCCACTTATGAATGAGGTATGTTTTGGTGCTATGGAGTGATACACCCCAAAGCTGGCAGGACCCTGTCCCTGCTTTTTGGGAGGCCAAAGTAAGAAGAGGCCCCATAGTGTGGGTAAGTACTGGCAGCTGCACCTGCTGTCTAGGATGGAAGCTCAGGTAGGATCCTAAATATTGTTGACATGGACATGTCTTCCATTGGATTGTGTGATTGTTGGGACAGAGGCCAGGACTTCACAAGCAAGCATCTCCCACCTACCTTAAATTTGGTTCCTCCTTTGAAATCCTCCAGGGAGAATCACATACTAAAACAAGTGTTTGGAAAATCCTTCATCTTAAAGATTCAGATTAAATGTGTGTGTTTTGCCAGCACAAGTCTGGCTACTCAGGTTCAGATGTTCAGTTGCCTGTCCAGCCCCCTAAGATTGTGTGTTATATTTAAATAATACAGTGTTTGGAAATCTACCAGAGAACTGTCATTGCAACTGCTCTGATGACAGACAGACATGGCCAAATTAAAAAGAGGTAAAAAGAAAGAGTCCTTTATTTGTTCAACAAACACCTACTATGCCAGGTCCAATGCCAGGTACAGATGATATCTAACACCAAGCATACACATCCACTGCTTCCAAGTTGCTTCCATTCCACTGTGGATGATGGGTATAGGTTTGTTTTGGCTTTCAGCCCCCTCTTTCTTTCTTTAATTATTTAAAATCCAAAGAGAAATATAGACTTCTTTGACTATTTCCCTCCTTTCTTTTCCTTTTGGCTGCCTTTACATTTCCCATCCCCTTCTGCAAATTTCTGGTATCATCCATGAAATAGCATAAATAAGAAGTCTGAAGGCAGGAAGCTGATAATGTTGGTATATGGGTTACTATCAATCAAGGTCAGGACTTGCTAAGATTTTCTTGTTCTTTTTTTTATGTTAATTGCCTCATGTTACAGAATGACTGTTGGAATTCCAAGCATCATATCTACAGGACACAGAAAGCAAAAGGGAGAAATAAAGGCTGGTCATCCTTTCCAAACTGAAATATGACTCTTTCAAAAAAAGAATGGAAAAGCTTTCTGGAAAGTCCTACCCTATAGGTTTTAAATTATATCTAGTTGTATAGTACCCTGGCACATGGCTATTTCTAGCTGGAAGATGGCATAAAAGAATGGGTTGTCAATGAAGGTCATTCAGCCAAGCAAAAGGATCTCTTCAGCAATCCATTTGGAAAATAAAACTGAAGAAACAGATATACATAAATGTATGTAGTTATTTATAAATAGATATGCATAAATTTATATAGTTATATATAAATATAGAAAAATATATGATTATATAAATATATGAAATTTATATAATTACATATAAATTTATGACATTTATATAATTATATATTTGTGAGATTTATATGATTATATACAAATTTATGGAATTTATATGTACATGAAGTTAGGGGTATGGAAAACTACGAGTGGGTTATATTATATTGAATATGTTCTATATGTCATCAAAGTTAATCATCTCATCAACTCTACAGAGTAAATGTAATTATTAGTACCATTTCACAAAGAAACCGAGTACAAAGACTGGGTAAAATGACTAGTCCAGATCATATAGCCAGGAAGAGAGAAGGCAGAGCTTGATCCTAGAGCCTAAAATACATTTACTCTTCTAGTTCTCATTACTGACTTTGCCCTTGAGCACAAATGTGTACCTTAAAAATGAAGCATGAATTTTGTATACACATACCAAGCATTGTTGGGGAACTGTAGTAGATAAGTTTTCAGAACAAGTAAGCTTTCAACCAAGAATTCCAGGACAGTTAAAAAGGTCAATTCATTCACTCACTCATTCAAGCCTCCATGGAGCCCCTACTAGATTCCAACTCTGGCATGAGGCTATAGATAGGAAAGGTACTGCTACTATTTGCATGTAGCTCATTGTCCGACAGGTAAATGGACAAGTCATATAGAGGGTTTACTTAGAAAGTACTATGTAAACTCACTGAGGTTTCCTTCACCTTGGCTCTTCCAGAGTCTGAAGTAAAAATTAAGGTAAAAGGTTCTTGGGATGTGCGAGCCCAGGGGCTAAGGGCAAGAAAGTAAAGTGAGGCAAGGAAAAGAAGAGTATGATGTAATGCAGGCCTACACCACCCAGGCTTCACAAGGAGCCTCAGAGAGCCATTCCAGGCTGTAGTCGGATAAATAATGGCCCCCCAAAATGCCTACAACCTAAAACACAGAACCTATGAATATGTTATCTGACAAAGCAAAAGTGATTCTGCAAATATGATTAAGTTTAGGATCTTGTGATGGGGTGAGTGTCATGATTTCTAGGTGGGCACAATGGAATCACGAAAGTCCTTATAGGAGAGACACAGGAAGGTCTGAGTCAGAGAAGGAGATGTGGCAACAGAGGGAGAGATCAGAGCGATGTGGAGCCATGAGCCATGAAATGCAGCAGCCTCTAGACACTGAAAAAGGCTCTCAGAGCTTCCAGAGGGAATGCAGCCCTGCCAACTCATTTTATACTTCTGATTTCCAGATCTGAAAGGGAATAAATTTATATTTCTTTAAGCCACCTAGTTTGTTATAATGTGGAACAACAATGGAAACCTAATACACAGGTCTATTAACAGGTGTGTTCACTTGGAACACAAGACTTTTCTAGAGGGCTTTGATGGAGGGGAGCTCATAGGTGGTGAAAGGAACACAAATATATCTGTCCAGTTGCTCCCAAATATCTCCCATTTCCTACTCATCAAAGTTGATCTCATATAGTGCTAACTGCCTTTCCAGTTTTCACCTTTCAGCCCCTTGGCAGCTGCTAGGGATCTATATAGCATGCCTCACAGTGGCTCATGCTCATCAATGTGGGCAAGGTGCTGAGTAAGAGGGAGAAAAAAAAAGAGGTAGTTTAGGTAAATTGGGAAGTGACAAAAGTATGTCCAATGCTTAGCGTGACTAACTTCACTTGGGGAGAAAATCATCCCAATAGCTACCTAGCTCCTTCAGCAGACTGATGTCATTTCTAGGGAGCAGCTTTTGCCTTTGCCTATCTAATATACAATCCCCAGTTCTTTGCATAATGGCATCCTGTTTCCTTGGTAAACTACCCTTCCTAACCCTGTCCATGTCCCAAAGTAAGCTGACTCCCCAATTTATTCTAAAAAGAGGCATTGCCAAGACTTACCATAGAATTATCTTGCCACAACAATTGGTTCAGGCATAGGCATGGCACCAAGCCAGGCCAATATTGCACCTGCCAGGCCACAGAGATTGGTTCAAGACAGTGCCCATGATCCCGTTAGTTCAATGGCTCTAAGCTCTGAAATATGCTAGAACTATTGGGACTACATCATCTCTTTCACTCACTCATCTTGGAATTGAGAGTATGTCAACCTGGAATTTCCCAGGTGTGAAGCCAGTAAGAGGGGGGATGGGAGTACCCTAGAATATCAGCTTGGCCTTTGGAACCCAACCATACCTAAACTTAGATAAACTTCACATGTGTGTGGTTCAATACATTTCCATTTTTAATTTAAGTCAGCTTGAGGGGGATTGATTTTTGAAAGATTCCCAATATAGCAGCACTTCCTCAGGATCACATTTTCACTTGCTGCCAACAGGAAGTCCTCTTATAGATTTAGATGCTTCCAGAGACTGGAGTAGTTAAGAAAGCCAGCAGCAGGTCAGAGAGAGGCAGCAACCCAACACTTCCACAGGATCATGTCCTCCAGGAGAATCCTAACTGTACCTTGACACAGTGGCACTGGTCATGGCCACCTCAATAGGCATCCACACAAAGTTCTTCCTTCTTCAGTCACAATGCTTCTTACAGAACAGAAAAGCAGCATAAAATCTATTTCTTGGAGTGTGAACAACTCAGCTGTAGTTTGCAGTGATGGTTGACCTGCTTGCACTGTCCAGCCCCCAGTGCAGTGATTCTAGTGATTAGATGTGGCCAATTCCAGCCTCTGTATAATAGAAAATTGCTGCAATTGTCAGCAATGGGTCTGGCCCAGCTGAATCTAACCTGCCTACAGTCCCAAGCATGAAGGTATCTACTATCTCCCATGGCCCCTGTTCCAAAACCAGGACACACCTCTCAGGAATGAAGGAAAGGCCATTTTCAAGGCAGTAACTGCATAATATGTGAAATGTGACAAAAGGGAGACCCTTGAGCTCCATTATTTTGAAGGGTCTGTCAGCATTTTCATTATAGTCCATTTTCTGCAGTGATTTATCTTCAGCCGTGAAGCTGGGCTGACAGCTGGGGCTTAGCACCCACAGGCCCAGCCCAGGAGAATGGTATGGAGTTTAATTTAGTTGGAATTGTTTGGCCAGCTCTATGCTGAGGACTTGCAAACTATAAATTAAGTACAAGTTTGGGTCCTCTGGCACTTTTGTGGCAGTTCTTGTTTGGAGCATCCTCAGTAGCTCACCTGTAAATTGTGCTTTCCTGACAGGCTGAACTATCTGAGGCCAGGAGAGAAAGCAGGAGTCACTTTTTATACTCTTCAAGGGGCAATTTTTGGGGAGAAAGTGAAAGGGATTTTATAGTTGAAATCCATGAATATAATTTGTGCTTCAAGTAAAAAAAAAATGGTGTCATTTAAACTGAGCTAATCATTTAAAAGTTATGTCATGCTTTTTCTCTTTATATTGTCCTCACACAGCCCCTTGTTTCCAGTCTTAGGTACAGGTTCTGGGTCCTCCTCAGGAAGGTGAGATGTGATTTGCAATTCCCCCAGCCCCAATACAGGTCACATGTTTCCTCGAACAGATAGTCCCAGAGTCTGGGCCATGGAACAGCAAAGCCAAGTTTTAGAAATGAAGGACAGAATGAACCCCCAGGAACAGCTTCCAGACTGACTAATGTCCAGTCTGGAGCATGGTATTCAATGTGTATCTTGACTCCAATATGGAGTCTAGAATTCAACCCAGAACCCAGCAGTCTCTCCTCAGAGTTAGACAACATTTGGGGAAGTGTGGAAAGTCAGTCTGAAAAAAGATCTTTCCTGTGTACTTTCTTTCTGACCCTCCTGGGCACTAACAGCTGAACAACCTATGGCCTTCTACAGATACTGTCTTCTGTAAGCCAAGGGCCTGTCCACAGCCCCTGGAGTTCTCAAGTTATCATCTTCATCCTCACCATCATTCGCACCATCAACAACATCCATTGTTGCCAATTCCATCATCATCAGCACCATCATTAATCTCATCAAGAACATTATTAAGAACTTACCTCAAAGTAGGCCCTGTACCACATGGTAGGTATGTGGTCAAAATCAACCCCACTACAAGCCTCAGTATAGGAATTTTTACCCACATTTTATAGTATAGAAGACTGAGTCTCAAAGAGGCAAGGAAACCCACCAAAGGTCACCAACTTGGGAAGCCAGAATAGACTGACCCAATGCTGATATTCGGAATCACTGAGGTGCTGCCTAATATCAACACAGAGTAAACTCCCCAAGAAGCCAACTCAGAACAGTGTTTGAAGATGAATGAATATATTAGGGGGAACACTTGGGATGAGCACCTATGGAAAGGAGTGGAAGGAAGCAAGAGTGAGCAGAAAGTAAGTCAGGCTCAGAGGCAGGACCAAACAAAACCCTGGCTCATGCCACAGGGTGCTCTGGAGCTAGGATGGTCTGCCTGTGACATTGCCCTATCTTGGGCTAGGCTTTTTATACCCTGTATGAGTTTCCTATGACTACAGTAATAAATTACTACAAACTTTGACTTACAAGTGGCTTAAAACAACACAAATTTATTCTTGTACATTTCTGGAGGTCAGAAGTCTGAAATGGGTTTTATGGAGCTAAAACAAGGTTTGATATAACTGCATTTCTTCTGGAGGTTAGGGGAGAACCTGTTTCCTTGCCTTTTCCAGCTGACTGCATCCCTTCCTCCATCTTCAAAATGCATCACTCCAAACCCTGCTCCGTCACCACATCTCCCCTCCCTCTTGGCTTCCATCATCACATTTTCCTCTCAACTCTAACTCTCCTAACTCACTCTTACAAGGACACTCTTGGCTACATTTAGGGCCCAACGGGTAATTCCTCCATGTAAGGTCTGATGAGAGAGTGAAGAAACAAAATGGATCACTATAGTCAAGCTAATATAACTACTTAAATCAGAATGAGCTAAAAAATGAGAAATAGATTTTATTTTACTTTAACTAGTCTGAGAACTTAAACTTTTGAACTTTTCAGTTGTACACCAGTGCCTGGAGATTATATATATTAAATATATATGGTATGCATCAGTGACTGGAGATATAGATAGATAGATAGATAGATAGATAGATAGATAGATATACATACTTACATACATATATGTATGTAAGTATATGTATATACATACATACATACATTCCCTCTGAAGAACTTAGGAAAGAATATCAGGTATAAAGAGCACCTGACATCCATTATCCAGACCATTTGACATCTGGAAGATCACCATCTTGGACAAATCCAGAGGCTAAGAATTCAGGACTGATTCTCCTTAAGAATGTACTTTTTACTGTAAGAATTGTCAACTTTTCTATTTTCTACAGAACACTCTGGTTGTTGCCTGGTAATGTTTGCTAACTTACAAATCTTAAGGCACTTAAATAAAGCTTTGCCATTAAATTCTAGCAAAGCTTTCTGATTCATTTAGACCAGGCTGACAGCTCCTTAACTTAATCACACCTGCAAAGTCTCTTCTGTCATGTCAAATAACAGACTCACAGGTTCTGAAAGTGGAAATTTTGTGGGGGTCATTTTGCAGCCTGCCACATGCCCCCTCATTCACTTATGGCCTGTGGGTGCTCCATCTGAGGCCAAAGTCCTTCCTGAAGGATCTAGAGGCATCTCCATGTTCATCAGACATTCCCAGAAAATTCAGGCTCAACCAAGCCTAGACCATCCCTCCTTTTGCTTCAAAAGCTGTCACCCAGCGTTGAATCCCAGCTCTAAGCTCCATCTCAGACTTTGTTACCAGGGTCTGCTTTCATCTTCCTCTTCTGTGAATCACAATACTCCAATTTTATATTTATGATCAACTGTTTAAAGTACCTCTTGAGTGTCTGACCACAGCTCAGTCATTAATTACTGCAATAATCAGCTATCTCTTTGTATTCAGAAAGCAACACAGATTAGGAGAGGCAAAGACAGCTTTTGGCTTTGAACAGTTGTGTTTTGGGGGGTGTTTCTCCCCCTGCTGTAAATGTGTTACATCGAAGCATATTTCTATCCATCTGTAGCCCTACCATATTGCAGGTAACTGTGAACAAAACAGGCAATAAAACTGCAAAGGGGCTGCTGCCTTTTCCTATACATAAACCCTCAGTTACCTGTAATAGCATAGCCTCCTCTTCTTAAGTGCATTCCTTACTCCTAAGCAGCACCTGCAACCTGGAGGTCCATGGGGAAGTCAAGAAGAGACTTAAGAAAAAGCCAGGGCATGCTTTTTAAAAAGTCATAAACACAGACCTTATTCTGCAATCCTGCCTTCTGAATGATCCCCTTTCTGGAATAAGCTTCTTGCAGAATTAATGATAAACACCAACCTACTCATTAGAGTGGACACTGAAGTCCTAACCCATCACTCTTCATCAGCGATTTTTAACCAGGGTGCCGCAGAAGGGACACTGGTGTGCCTCAAGAGTATTTAAAACATGAAATAACTGACTATCTAGTCAGCACATTGACCTCTTTTTCCTTAGTTTGTCAATAAAAAAATGACAACAGGTAACACAACAATAGCTGTTCGGTGTGAATGAATCAAAATTATACCTATTTTTTTGTAAGACCGGCAAAAAGTATATTTTTTGGTGTGCCACAAAATTTGGGTAATTCGTTTACATGTGCCATGAGATGAAGAAGGTTGAAAATCGCTTCTCTATGTGATTCTGGAGAGACTTTCAGTAGAGAGACCCCTGCCTCCCTAACCTCAGTGGGGTATATTGACTGCCAGAGGCCTGGAAGTCTGGAAGCTGGCCACGGAGCAACCGAATCTCAATCTCTCTCTGCCTGTCTGTCTCTCTCTCATCCCCTACCCCCACCTCCAAGTTGCTAAACTGCTAGGATTGGAGTTTGGGGTTCCTGGTAGCCATGATGTCTGTCTTCTCAGGAGATGGCAAGGATTGGAGCCCTGATGATTTCTGTCAACCCCTAAATCCAAGTATGCCTAATGACACTGCCTAATCCTTCTTGGTTATATGAGACAATATATGCTTCTTTAAACATGGTATTTTTAATGGGCTTCTACTATCAGAGGTAAAGTGACTTACTACATTTTTTGCATTTCTTTCCAAATGCTCCTCAGTAGCCTCAAACTCAATATGCTCTAAAATGAATTTTTCATCTTGCTGTCTCTATGTCCCTACATCCACATGTCCTAACTTTGCTGTTTTTCCCAAAATACTTTCATTTTCTGTATCCCCTAGCTTCCAGGCCCCTGCATTTCCTTGAAATCTCTCTTTTCTTCAAGCCACCCACCCCCCTCCTTGCCTTCCCTTTGTTATGATTAGGGTGACTGTCCCCATGGTACTGCATCTCTCCTGCATTACTCCTGCTCTCTGATGCCTCTTCCCAAATGCTGATTTCACCAGGACCATCTCTTACGCAGACACTCCCAGTAGACCCATGGAATACAAGATAAGTCCCTAACGTCCTCACTTGACATTCAAAGTGAGGATGTAGAACACACAAGCTTAGAAATTAGTGCTATAGTAAGATTGAAGTCTTGGCTTTGCAACTCCTGATAGCTATGTGGCTTTGATCAAGTCATTAAACCTCTCTGACCCTAGTATCTCCAGTTGTAAAATGTAGATGATCATACCCACCTCTTGTGGTTGTGCTGAGGATTAAATGAGTTACTCTATAGGCTAAATGATGAGTGCATAGACCAAGGCAGCAGCAGCACCCCCCAACAATTAATTTAAAAAGTATTTATTGAAGACCTAATATGTGTCAATTGTGGCTTAACACACACACACACCCAAAGAGACAGACACAGAGACAGAGAAGCGGAGTTTTGGCTTCAATCCCCACCTAATTAATGCCTTCATTCATTAATTCAGCCAACCTGGGCTGGTGCTTTCTGCACACAGCATACTGCTGGACACTGAGATGGGGCAGTAAACACGTCATGGTTTCTGACTTCAATGAACTGTCTAGTAGGCAAGACAGATGACAGACATGTAAACAGACTGTTTCAAATACTATCTGATTTCTGTCTTATCACAGTCTATAACTTCTATAAACCTTTGTTTCTAAAATTCTCTGAAAATATAATTTTTCTCTAGAAATAGAAACAATAAACCCTATGGAATAGAGTCAGGACCAGTAACTAAATTCCCCCTCCTTTACCCAAGTCCCACTTTAGATAATATCCTTCGAGCATCCTGTTCAAGGAGAGAAACTCTAATCCCAAACCCCAGGGGTTGGTGCATGTCATCACTATGGCAATAACTCCACAGTAAGAGAGAAGCAGAAGCCAGAGAACAACTTTCAGGAGAGCAGTGTCCTTACAGTTCCCTCACTGTACCATTCTCCAGAACCTGCTCCTTCAAGGGTCCAGGGCTTGAGTGATACTCTCCAGAGAACTGTGCTCAAGACTGGAAAACTACAGAATTCTTCAGCCACTTCCAGCACAGCTTCCCCAGCTTCTGGCCTACCTGGGTGGGAATTTCTATGGGAACGTGACTAGAGAGAAAGCTCTAGAAGTGAGGCTCTTGAAGGGAGAGTAACGAAAAATAAGGCAACTCCCAGGAAGCTTCTGGAAGCATGGGGAGCAAGGAGTTTAATCTTTAAGCAGAGTTTCTTGATTTTGGCAACTGTTATTGGAGGCTACCTTATTTTTCGCTGGAGGGACTGTCCTGTACACAATAGGATACTAAACAGCATCACTGGCCTCAACCAACTAGATGCCACAGCACCTCCCCCCAAGTTGTGATTACCAAACACAGACCCAGCTTTGCCTGAGGGAGGCAAATGTCCCCTGGGTGTCAAATTACCCCTGACTAAGAACCTCTAATCTGGATCCAATGCCTGCGGGAAAGGAGTAGCCTAAACTACAGAAAACACTCAATACAGCGAAGTTGAAGAGCAAAGGATGATCCTTCTGTGCAAACAGTGAAAGCAAATCAGACCTCAGCTCTAGGTCTCTTGACCTTGAAAATGTGGGCTTCCTGAATGAATGGCTCATTCTCTTCAGTGACTCAGTGTGAATCTATGGACAGAGAATAAGGCTCACACACGCAGAAATCACCCAACTCATCTGATCCTTAAAATGCTGTGTGGCTTTGAGCTAGTCACTGCATCTCTCTAGGCTACGGGCCTTGTTCTCTTCCACGTCAAGGAGCTGGACCACTCCAGGGATAGAAAATAGTTGTTACATGATACTCCCACCCAACTCTCATGCCTGTGTGAGATCACTAACCAATCACTGCATATTTCCTCTTGACCCTCAGCAAAACCTCTGAATCCTTCTCTACACAAAGCTTCTGGAATCTGCTACAGCTCCACCAATTGGCTGTTGCTGGTGAGTTATGTCAACATTGTTTATTATTCTTAGAGGAGTCAATGATACTTCAACTGTTCTGGGAGCTTCTAGAGAGTCTCCCTAGAGCTACTTTGGGGAGAAGAAAACAGGATAAATAAGTGTCCAGGTTGTCAACCCTACTTCACCTAGAGCTTTTCTCTGCTTTACATAATGGACCTCTCATCAAATTTCATGTAAACACAGTAATTCCTCAGCTAATATACCAAAATTTGCTAGAGCTGCCATAACAAAGTGCCACAAACTGAGTAACATAAATAACAGAAATCTATTGTTTCACAGTTCTGGAGGCTAGAAGTCCAAGATCAAGGTGTTGGTAAAGTTGGTTCCTCCTTAGGGGTATGAAGAAGGATCTATCTCAGGCCTCTCCCTAACTTCTGATGGCTTATAGGCAATCTTTGGCATTTATTGTCTTGTAGAAGCATCACCTCAATCTCCACCTTCCCTTTTTATAAGAACATCAGGCACATTGGATTAGCATGCACCCTATTACCTCACTTCAATTTGATTACCTCTATAAAGACCCTATCTCTAAATAAGGTCACACTCTAAGATATTGGGATTTAGGATTTTAACATGTAAATTTAGGGGTGAGCACAATCTAACCCATATCACTCTGCCCTCTGGTTCCCAAATTCATGTCCTCACAGGCAAAATACATTTACCCTACTCCATCATCCCAAAATTCTTAACCAATTTCAACCCAATTTCAAGTCCAAAATATCATCTAAATTTCATTTAATCAGGTGTGATTGAGACTCAGGGTATAATTTATCCTAGAGCAAAATCTCTCTCCATCTGTAAACCTGTGAAACTGACAATGAGTTATTTTAAGCTTCTGAAATGTAATGGTGGCCTAGGATAGACCTAGTGTCCTGAGCAAGGTCAAGTTTTCTCCCTGGAGTATCCTGTCATCTGCCTTATCAGGGTCTTCCCATGACTGGTTTCCTAGCGGGACTACACTCCTGCCTGGTGCACCATCAAACACCACTCTTCCAGGAAACCCAGGTTCATGGTCAGTTTCCCACAGGCCAGATTAGAGTCAGTTTCCTTAATGTCCTGATGGTATTAGAATTCTTGATAATCAAACACATGACAGATGATGAAGCACAGAACATTTTCTTGACACCCTAGTAACTGGCTTCTCACTTCTTCCTAGCTTTCAGCTTTCTGTCTGAGAAAAAGTAGCAAAAAAGACATTATGAATGTGTTTTCTTCCTTGTGGCTCTATGCGGATCAAACACATAATGCAATATTCCCATTCTATATGAACTGACATAGACATGTCCCTATGTTCATGTGCATCTCCCATGGATCAAATAGGCCTGGAAATCATTGTCTTGGAGTATGATGGGATGAAAAAAGTCCTTGAAGATCAATGACTTTCAATCATCAGAGATTCAAGAGTCCCTTGCTCCAGCTGGATAATGCACTTAGGATTTTAATCAACCTGAATGTGTGGATTTTATACATTATTCAAGATCTCCATGAGCCCCACATAATAGATCCTCCTGTTGACAAACACCCTGGGAGAAGCCTGAGTTTTCTTGGAGCAGAGCAGGGACCCTGTTGGTATTCATGGCAGTGGTTCCCAGAAGGACTGAAGCCAACACTTATTTTCACTTGAGCCAGATCTTTAGAAATTGGGTATTTTCTGTCCTAAATAAAACTCCCCCATTTGCTCCCTGTTCTTCAGCATTAATATCAGTCTTGGTGTAAATGTGGAATTTTATGGTGATGGAGAAGGATGAATATGAGGAAATAGCTCTGGGCAAAAGTGGGAAAATGTCCCAGGGGGCCCATTGGTCCCATTGCTCTGTGGGGACAGGACCCTGGTGAGATGGGGACTGAGTCAGAAGTACCAATTTCTGCCTGAGACAGTAGCATCTTAACGAGCTCTAATTGACAGTTGGCTCTTACCCTGCCAGGGCTCATTCAGGCCTCCAGGCTACAGGTGCACTTACCATCATAGATGGACAAGGACAGCATAGTGTATGATGTCTATGAGGGGGACCCACTTGGCAAGACACAGAGGACATAGGATTAAGTCCAGGCTCTGGCAGACCCAGGGGGATCAAATTCCACCCATTAACATCAATATTATGATGGATAAATCACTTCACTTCCCCCATCCCCATTTTCTTAGTATGTAAAATGGGAATAGTAGTTGTACCTACCTCCTAGATTCAGTTTGGGGGTCAAATGTGATAGTCTGTCCAAGGCATTTTGCTCTATGTGACAAGCCAAATCAATGTAGACCTTTCAGGGTCCAAGAAATCTTAGGGAATCACCTCTGTGCATGCCCTCAATCTGGAGTATTAATAACATCAATTTTAATAGTTATTACTATGGCAACTTCCAGCAAGCATGAAAAATGCATTTCTCAGAATTAATGATAATGCTAATAGTAAAAATAATTATAATGAAACAGCTAACATGCACTGATCCAGACTCTATGCTAAATGTTTTGCAAGTCTAACCTCATTTAATGCTCACAACTACAAAAGAGGTGCTTACAGATGGAGAAACTGATGCTCTGAGAGATTCGACAATAGGCACAAAGTCACAAAGTCAGGTCTGGATTTGAATCCAGGCCCATCTGACACCAGCATTCATTCACCATATTACACAAGAGATAGGCAGCAAATTATTTAACTTCTCTGCACCTCAGCTTTGATTGGTGGTAATAATTCCCATTTCAGAGGAATTATGAGGTTCACACTGAGCATGGCACTTAAGGAAGATGCTTTGGGCACATAGAGATCTAACTAGGATGTTGGGTATTTGTTGTCACACCCACCACCACAAGACCTCCATGTACCCTTTAGAGACATATTGATCCTGTAAGCAAAAAAGTCATGGCTGCAATTAGGAGGTATCCACCCTGCAGAGATGAAAAAAAAGAAGTCAGAGGATCTGCATTCTAGACAGGCATGCAAGTCTCAGACCCAAGCAACCTAGGGTTTTTTTTACTAACCCAGAAACGAGGTATAGTAGGTACAATGGCCACCCAAAGATATTTCAGTCTGAACCTCCCGTGATCATGTTATCTTAAATGGCCAAGGCAGACTTTGCAGATGTCATTAAATTAAGAATCTTGAGATTGGGGGAGGAAGATCATCTTGAATTATCTAGGTGGGCCCAATATCTTCACATGGTCCTTGTGAGAGGGAGGCAGCAGGGTCAGAGTCAGAGAAGAAGATGAGATGACAAAAGAGCTGAAGTCAAAGACAGACAGCTAAAAATTTGAAGATGCTCCAGTGCTGGCTTTAAAGACAGAGAAAGGGACCAAGAGACATGGAATACAGGTAGGCTTTAGAAGCTGAAAAAATAAGGAAGAGAATTTTTCCCTAAAATTTCCATTAGAAACATAGTCCTGTCAACTCATTTTAGATTTCTGACTTCTAGAACTATAAGAGAATAAATTTGTATTTTTCTAAGCCATGAGGCCTGGGGTAATTTGTTACAGCAGCAACAGGAAACTAATACAGTCTGTATCACCTACAGAGCTGAACATACTTCGAACAAAGTTCCAATCAGCATAGAAAGAGAAAAGAACAAATCCCCTTCTACACTGTGCCATTGTGAGAAATCATTGTACAGCTGGGCTTTAAAACAGATTCAGTTTTGTTCAAACCTTGTTGTTAAATATTCAGGAGGAAAAGAGACATGGCCCCATTCAGAACAGAATGTCAGCATTTTGCTCGCAGAAAGCAAGACTGTAAAACAGGATGATATGAAATCTCTTTGTAAAATGTGAAGTGATAGACACATGCACTGAATTATTATCAATATGAATTTTAAAAACGCAGAAGCAAGTTCCCAAAGTGGCACTTTGCAGGCTGTTCTACCACCCACCCATTTTTGAGAGCAGAAAGTACAAGGGAAAATTGGCAGCCAGGGCAGAGTGGAGACCCAGCCTTTCCAAGAACTGGGAATATTTGGGATTGTCTCAAAACTGGTCACATCGGGCAATAAAGTGCAAATCACTGAACAAATGTGCAATAGAGAAAAACAGCAAAATAAGCCTAGAGACAGAATGCTAATAGTAAGGCAAATAAGGGGAGACAAGTATTTGAATATTCATGAGTCACTAATCAGGAGCTTTGGATGAATACAGAAATGATACCGTTGGTGATAATTTGCTCCACAGGAAGGAGAATCCTGCCTGAGCAAGTGCAAACAAGGAAGTGCAAACTAGACTTATCTCACTGCTCAGGACTTGTAGGACATCAACCTGGGTCTTCACATCCTGCTCCAGAATCAATTTTCTTTCTTCATCTGTCACTCACAGTATACTGCATTTGGTCTTTTCTTGCCATAGGTTTCCACTTTTAAAACTGGAAAGGGGAGGTTAAGAAGAGATCTATATGCTTGGAACATCTTTCAAGTTCCAGGACTGAGGCACATGCTCTGTATATATTCATACCACTATCACAAGCTCCCTTTCATGGGATATAATTTTACCAACAAGGAAACTGAGGCTCAGGGAAATGACTTAGTCCTGATGTTAGAAAGCTTGTCAATGGCAGAGCTTACATTTGAACAGCTTGTTTGTATCATGGAAAAGCCTATCTGTTCCTTTCCATCACACAGGGTCCCCAGGATTCACGCTAGATCTGTATCCTCATGAGATGCACATAACCATCAGACTCTGTTTAGGCTAAAACATGTATTTTGGGAGCAGAGTGTTGGAAGTAGGGGAATAGGACTCAAGTACAGGACTCAGAGAAGGGAGTGGCTTAGGGAGAAACTGGAATAAAGAATTCCCTCTGCAATGAGGATGAGGAATGCCAGCTGCCTTAATATGGGGCAATCCCACAAGAAGTGTCCTCAGGATCTGTTGGTGTGCTGAGAACAGTGAAGACAGGAATCTCAGGCAATCTGAGAAGGGCTGGGGGCTCAGCATGGGCTGGCTGTGGTGGAACTCCTCACAAGATTACACATGCACTCATATGCACTGCACACACATGTGAACTGAGCTGCTCATGCTTCTTGCATGCTGGCACTGGGATCAGCAGTAAACAAAACCAACATGGTGTGTGGTTCCCTGGACCCAAGAGGCTACTAGGGGAAAGTTGACAAACTAAACAATCAAACAGAACTGTAGCTACAGACTGTGAAAGTGCTGTGAAGGGAATGAGCACAGACTCAGAGAGTGGTGAGGAAGGGAAAAGAGCTCATGTAAGTAGTCAGGAGAGCCTTCTTGGAAGTGGTGACATTTGAGCTGAGACCTGAAGGATAAGCCAGCCTTGTATGAATGGATGGAAAAATGCTTCTAGCAAAAGCATGGGTTGAAAGAAGTAATCCTGACAGTGGTAAATAATGAAACCTCTCATGTCAGCAATTAGCATCAAGACCCAGACATGCCAAGAGATAAGCAAACCCCCCAAAATAGGATGAGTAGGAGCTCAGCAAAATCCCAGTTAGTAGGCTAGGGGTCTGAAGAAAGAACATGTTTCTGAGAGGGAGGAAATGCTGGACCACTTAGCTGGGAGGATTGTCTGAAACCCACAGATCCTACCATCAGGTACCTACTGTGTAACTGCCTTGCGCACTCTATACAAATTATCTCATTTATTTCTCATAAATTTTCTCTGAAGTAGGTGTTATTACCTCTGTACTCATTTTCTACTGCTATTTTTATTACTACAAATTTAGTGGCTTAACACAACACACATTTCTTATCTCAGTTTCCTTGGGTTAGGAGTTGGGCATGTTTTAACTGGGTGCTCTGTTCAGGGCCTCACAAAACTGAAATCAAGATGACACTGGCCTGTGTTCTCATCTGGTGACTTGATTAGAGAAAGCCTGCTTCCAAACTCCCTGAGATTATGAGCAGAACTCATTTCCTGTGGGTGTAGGACTGAGGTCCCTGTTGTCTTGCTGGCTATTAGCTGTGGACCACTCTTGGCAGCTAGAGGTCACTCTCAGGTCTTTGCCACATGGTCCTCTCCATTGACCCTCTCACATTTCCAACCTCTCTGGTTTCAGGAAGGGTTCAGTACCATTTAAGGACTTGCCCAATTAAGTTAGGCCCACCTGGATAATCTTCTTCTGGCTTAACTCAAAGCCATAACCCATCACATTCACTGATTCTGCCCTTAGTAAAGGGGATGATTGTACTAGGTGTATATACTGAGTAGGCTGGGAGCAGAAGGAGAGGGCAGTCATTGTGGGGGATCTTGGAATTCACAACTGATGATATTAACAACCATCACTCTCTCAGCTCCTTCTTTTCTCAGGCATTGATCAACTGACTTGACATACAACTAGCTAATTATCATATTGACTGTAAAAAGTCTCCACTTTAAAGATGATAATACAGAGATTGGGGAGGTTAATAATAACTTGACAAAGGACACATGACCATGGTGAGGAGAAAAGAGGTTTGAACCCAGATCTGTGTCACTTTAAAGCCCAACCTGTCTCTATAGTCCTCATGGCACAGTTTACTGAACTTGACCCAAGGTCTTGCTCTTTCCAAATAGCTGGGTTCCAGAGATCCCTAGAGAAAGACCCTCTCACTTCCTCTGAACCTTGAAGGAAGAGTCCAGAACTATGCCACAAGATCTTCTTAGAGGGACAAGAATGTGTCTATTATATTGGGCCACACAGACACACAGGGCTCCTGGACAAGGCAGTCTACCCACAGACCCCCTGTCAGGGACAAGAAAGCACTGGGGTGCAGAGCACTCCATGTGTCCAGGGGTCTCAGAAGCCTCTGGAGTGTGAAGAGTAGTGTCAACAGATTCCTCTGGTCTGTTAGAGACACTAGTGACATGGGCACCTACACACAGCCCCATGGAGCCTACACTGGACTTCCCAGGCCACCTGCTGAGTAGTCCGGCCTCCACCCCTCCCCTCTGCAGCAGAGCCTGAGCAGATGGTTCCGAGTCACTCCAGTGGAAATTAATGGAGTCAGACAGTCCACACACTTCTCTCAACCATAGAGAAATATTTTCCATGAGTCAAGCACCAGATGTATTTTGTTTATGGGGTAATTTAGCACTTGCATGGGTTAGGACACTGAAATCAAAAGAGTTGTGCTTGCATTTCAGGCAGAGCCAAAGCACACTCCAGTCGCCTGCATTAAAACTTCGGGGCATCAGTTCTCAGATGGAGCCTGGACCTTGAACTCAACACCTCAGAACTTCCCAGAGAGATGTATCATTTCTGCAAGTGACTACATGTCTTTCCCTTGGGGTTCAGTTTATGACCACGCTGGCTAATTGGCCAGACCCCTGGAGATGGGAAGGAGTGAGGAACAGGAGGGGACAGCATGAGTAAAGTACTGAAAAGGTTCTTTTGGGTTTGAGAACAGCCAGAAATTAACTAAATTGGCCTTCAGTTGGATTTTTTCTTTCTTTCTTAAAACAGTCACAAAATTCTCTAAAGCAGTGGTTATCCAAGTGTGGCTCCAGGGCCAGCAATATGAGCATCAAAGGGGAATCTGTTAAAAATACAGATTCTTAGGCCTTCCACCAGACCCACTGAATCAAAACCTCCAGGGATGGGGCCCAACAGCTTACATTTTAACATACCCTCCAGGGGAATCTGATACTCACTGGAGTTTGAGACCCACTGCTTCAAACACCAGAGACAGACTTTTACATCTAGCTGTATATTATAGGTTTACATAATCCAGTTAACCTCTGTGACTTGGTTTACTCATCTGCAAAATGGAATAATGGTAGTACTTACATCCTACTTAATTTATTGTGGAAATTAAATGCAGGAATTTATTTAAAGTACTAGAATTGAACTTGCATAGTATACATCATCAATAAATATCTGTCAAAATCATTGTTATTATTTGCATTTGCACTTGAAATTTGCTGTGATAATAGCTGATAACACTAATAGCCACCATACTTTGTGCACTTGTTATATGTCAGGCACTGTTCATACAAGTAAAGGGAAATTTGCTATATTGACTATAAAAAGTCATTTTTTTACTTTTCATGTCATTCATTCATTCATTCAACAAACATTAACTGAGCCCTATCATGTTCTAGACACTGTTGGAGGCACAGGGGTACCACAGGGAACAAAGCAGGTAAATGTCGTGCATTGACCGGCAGTGTTCACCATCCTTGTGCTGCCACAAAGTGCCTCCTTTAGCCCTAAGTTCCCTTCTTGACAGGGGCCCCAAGCAGTTCTTTTTTGACCCCTTAAGTAGCTGTAGGACTACTCCTTTATTTTCTAAACATAGTTTTAGCCATGTCCATGCCATGAGGGTGACCAGAACACGGCAGATTCAATTAGTTAATCTGTATTCAGGATAAGAAGATATTATATTAACAATAAAGAGGGCAAGCTATGCATGCAAGTGGGAAAACTGTAGAATCTCCAGCCTCATGCACTTTCCAGGGTGACATGATCTTAAGCCCTAGTATCTTAGATATCCAAACACCTGCACAGGCTTGTATTTATCTATTCTTCAACTACTTACATTAACTGGAAGGTTCAGATACATAAGAATTGGGCCATTTGGAATCTGCAAATTGAGGCTGTTGATCTTGCCTCCAGACATCCACTCATGCACAGTATAGAATACAGTTTTAAAAAACGAAGCTCACAGGCCAAGTACAGCCCATTGACTATTTTTGTAAATAAACTTGTATTGGAACATAGCCATACCTATTCATTTGCGTAGTATATCTGGTTGCTTTTCCACTACAGGGATAGAGTTGAACAGTTCTAAAAGAGACCACCTGGCCCATAGCACCTAAAATAATTACTATCTGGACCTTTAAGAAACACATTTGCCAACTCCTGGCCTAAAAGGCAAGGCTTATACAGCCTGCCTTACAGAAGAAATCTAGTTTAGTCTTTTTAACTGTACTGGTCTGTTGATTAAGTTATGGGAAAGCCACCAAACACCCATGTGCTACCTCCCTTTAGGTTATCTGGGCTGAGACTCCACACAAGCATTTCCACTAATTATACAGACAAAATTGTAACCAATTAATGTAACAACTTAATAATTAATTAGTAAGTAAGCTGCTTCATAAAAGTACAACACAACCTCATTCAATGTTAAAGAAATGCAAATCAAAACAACAAAGATTGTCTACAACAGGCACTTGGCTGTTACCTATGAGAGGCGAAAGTACACCAATCTTCCAAGTTGGGGATTTCTACTTCTAGGACATTGTCCTACAGATATGTTCTGAAATATATCCAATGACATTTGTCTAAATATAAATATGTTAGCTGCAGTATTGTCTATGATAGCAAAAACTGGGGCAAGAGTAAATGTTATCCAGCAATAATGAATAAATAACTTGATAGGGCCATATGGTAGGATATTATACAACCGTGAAAAAAGAATAAACTAGACCTAATTTACCTAATGACATGAATAAAGGATGAGCTAGGTCTAATAGAGAGAATATAGAATATTCTCTAAGATAAATTAGTGAAAGCAAAAAGGGCATGGTATGAATGTGTGTAGTAATCACCCACTGATATTAATGAAGGATATGTGAACATACACTTACATGCACACAAACACACACATACATATGAGTGAGTAGAAATTTTTGGAAATTTAAAAAATAGGAAACTGTCACAACCATTGCTACCCCTGGAAGTATGAACTAGAAGAGACACTCCCTTTTGACTTCGTACACTCTTGTTCTGCTTGATTTTTTAACCACATGCAGATTTTGTTAGTTTAATTTTAAAACATGTTTTAAACAAAAAATGTCATTTTATGTCTGACAATGGTGTTCCCCAAGACCAGAGTCCTGGTGGGAAAGGGGCATTGCTATTAGTTGGAGAGACCTTTCCCCAAGCCCAAGGAAATGATGGAAGTGTCCAGGAGCAGTCCAGCATGCTTCAACTGGCTCCCTAACTTGCAAACTCTCTGGCCACTGTGTACAAGAAGCCAGGTTATTAAAAGAGAAGGAAAATCAATAATTCATCATGAAGAGGGCTTTGGAGTCAGACAAGAAAGCTCTGGATTCTGGTGTTTCCCAGCAGCTGTGAGATTTCCCCAGAAGAGTGGTAAATATCAAAGCCCTCTGAGCCTCTGTTTCCTCTCCACTGTGTGATCCTCTGTTTCCAGATCACACTGCCCCACTCACAGTGGGCTTGGGCAGGGCTAGCCCTTGTGCAGCACATGCCCTGTGCCAGGTTCTGTGTTAAGCATATCACAGGCCCTGTCGCATTTAGTTCTTATGGCAGCCAAACTCTTATCCTCGATTTTCAGATGGGGAAACTGGGACTTAGGGAGCCATGAATCAATTGTCTAAAGTCACACAGTTATTACACAGCAGTCAAGGTACAAACCCAGGTCTGTCTGTCTGGGCTTGCAACAACTATTAAATTTTGTCTTTCAGTTAAATAAGGTAAGATGAGCTCATCCACCTAGAATTGCCTGTTAGTAGTGATTCAACACATGTCATTCATTTCAATGCCCCACAGAACCTCAGGGTGTCAAGAAAAATTGTCCAATGGTCAGTACCCAGGCCCAGCTTTCCACAAAGCCCTGTGCATTACCCCTTGGTGGTATGGTTGGCTTTAGCTACCCAGCATCTGGTGATTTGGGCCAGCCACGCACTCCCCAGCCAAGCTGAGGGCCCTCTGCTGAGGAGCCAGGGCACTGCAGTGATATCCTGGAGCTCCTTCCTGACCTGTCCTTTTTCACAGCTGTTCCTTCTTCCAGCAAGCAGAAGCCTCAGTTTTAGCAGCCGAGTGTAGCTCAGGAAGTTCTTCCACTAGGACCCATCCTCTTTGTGTACAACTCTGCAGTCTCAGCCTCTCCCCACCCCCACCCCCCCACACACGTGTGCCCCAGAATCAGAAAAGAGATCTCAGTCACCTCCCTGAACCATACCTAGCGCCTCCCCTCAATCCAGGAAATTTAGGCCTGCAGGAGAGCCCCCAGGCCAGATTCTCTTCACTGACTGGAGTCCCTGATGGTCTATTCTGTTTTATTCCTTCTTATGCCCAGAGCTCACATTGTCCTGAGTCACAGCTGCCTTTCTGTGAAGCAGGGATAATAGCACCTATTTCATAGTGCATCTGGGGAGAAAAGAGGGCATGGCCCAAAGCTGGGACCAGAAATGGGCTGCTCCTGGCTAAACTGTACAAATAATGAAGGGCGGGACATCCACCTTGTCCCTGATCGATCAAATGTACCACAGCACAGAGTGTTCTATAGAAATTCACTGAGCCCATAAAGGAAGAAATTCAAATATGTACTGAGCACCTGCCATTAGTTAGGTGCTATACTAGGTGCAAGAAAAAAAAAATGGTCTTCCTGGGCACTGCTGGGGCTCAGATATGTAGATCCAAAGCAAAGCAAACAGACAGAAAACAGGAGCAGAGGCTTTGACCAAGTCCATCCTATCTGCCAGGAGCCCCTCACAACATTCTACATGCTTTTTCTGGTCTAATAATTACAACAAGCCTCCCAGGCAGGTCTTCTCACTCCCATTCCACTGAGAAAAAACCAAGTTGAAGAGACATTAGGAGGTCATACCTCCTGCTGCACAGTGAGTGGGGGAGGGAGGGAGCAGGACTGGGCTTCCACCAGGACTGGCAGCTGTCTAAGTTCAGTGCTCGCCTCCTCCGCTCTCCTCTGGAAGGGCAGTGGGGCCTCTGGTTGGCCCAGGTCCTTCCCAACACTGCACTCCTCCAAAGGGGTTTGGTCTTTCCTGGCACGGGACTCCTTTTTGTCTCTCATGCAAAAGCTCCAGGGACTGGGTCTGTCAAGACCTGGACCTGACGGAGACTTCTCCCCACCTTCCACTTCCCAAATAATGATTCCCATTGAACCCTCATCAGAGAGGGTTCTCAGGACCCTCCAAGGCTCTCAGATTTGGGGGCTTCACCCACCCCAAGGGAGGCCCCATTCTAACTACATGCTACAGGGACACCTTCCTTCTCTGTGAATGAAATTGGTAAAAGGAAGGTGTCCCTGTAGCATGGCTTTAGCTACCCAGCATCTGGTGATTTGGGCCAGCCACGCACTCCCCAGCCAAGCTGAGGGCCCTCTGCTGAGGAGCCAGGGCACTGCAGTGATATCCTGGAGCTCCTTCCTGACCTGTCCTTTTTCACAGCTGTTCCTTCTTCCAGCAAGCAGAAGCCTCAGTTTGACCAAGGTTAGGGGTTAGGTCTGCTAAGTTGTCTGTTCATGGAGCCCAAGCAATTAGTTGTACACTGGAAACTGTCAAATGCACCAGACTTGGAAATACCAAGGAGGAAATAAGACTTCACAAAGGAAAAAGGCCTTCACAAAGGCCCTAGTCCTTATGCTGTGTGAATACGAATATGCACCATCTCCATTTTATCCTGCAAGATGCTGGAGAAGACCCCAGCCATCAGTTCCCCCTTTCCTACCTCCATACCCAGAAAGACTCATTTCTTCCAGGATTTCCTTGTAGAGCTCAACTTAAAACCTTTCTATGAATCCACAGACCTCACTACTCCTCCAGCTCAGCCTTCAACACTGTCTCATAAATTGATGTACTTATACTAGAAAGCCTGTTGTTTCTTCTGCCATTTATGCACCTGAACTCACACCTTCTGAGGGAAGCTTTTTCCATGTTCCTGCTGAGCATGGAACAGGTCACAGGATGCAGGCCATCTGACCACAGTTGCCAGGGCTGGGGTGGATGCCTCACGAAAGACTGGCACACATCATGACCAACTCCACTCTGAGTTGGCATTTGCAATTAAAACGCTCAGGTTGAAAGAAAACATACACCTGCCTACAATGTATCTTTTAATTTTTCAGTAATATTATTTGAACAAAATAAAACCCTCCCCATCAGTCCTCTCTAGCAGGCACTAGGCAGAAAGGGTGCCCCTAAGGAGAGACAGGTTGGGCCCCAGCACATCCTAGAAGAAGCTTTGCTCTCAGCTGCCTTCCCCAAGCAGTGCTTGTGTTTCCATCATGTAAATTCAAGATGAGAAAAGCTAGGACTTAGAACAGGGACCCCTCATCTGTTGGACATCTTAAAAAGAAAAATCTGGAGAAAAGGGAGGAATGCTTTAGTTCATGCAGCTGAGAAGTCCAGAGGCATACTGCTTCAGGTAAGGCTGAATCCACGGACTCAAACAATTTCAACTGGACTTGGTTTCCCTCTGCCTTTTTTGTATGATTTCCTCTGTGTTGACTTAATTCTTACACAGCATAATAGATCCTGGAAGCCCTGGAAACAGCCTCACAGCTTAGCTACCCTTTTCCTAATAGTTTCAATAAAAGTTAGAGTTAGGTCTCACTGAATGAATTTGGGTCCCAAGCCCAATTCTGAACTGGTTATTGTGGCTAGGTGATGGAATATGCTAATTAACCAGGCATGGAACCAAAGAAAAATAAAGGTCCTGTTGCTAGAAAAAGGCAGTAGGAATGCTAGCTGTAAAACCAAGAGATGGTCACAAGAGTTGTGGAGGGTGTAGGTCTGAGGCTGCTGTTCATCCATTTATTCACTTAGCAGATAATTATTTAGCAACTCCTGTGTGCCAGGCACCATGGGAGGCTCTGAGGCTGAGTAAACCAGAGAGATATAGCACTTTCTCCTATGATGCCTGGGTACAGATGAATAAACACACCAGCAAACACACAAATAAATGAGACAGATATGAAGAGCGAAACTACTGGGAAGAAATACAACAGGGATGAGAGCAGGGAATAATGGTGTCAGGGAAGACCAAGTCAAGTGGCCTTGAGGGCTCCCATATGCAATAAAGGAGCCAAAAGATCCAGCTCAAAGTGAAAAATCAGAAAAGCCAGACAGTTAGAGCAGATGTGCAAAGCCAAGAGACTACATCTCCTCAGAGATGAGGGGAGATGAGGAGGGAGGAGAGAGACAGGCAGACAGAGGTATAAAGGGCTCACAGCTAGCTTTTTCCTTTCAGTCTCATACTCTCAAGTTCTCATCATGAATTCCCTTTCCTCAGGTTTGGTCACAGACTTTCTCTTGAATAACTCACCCTTGACTATACAACTAATTAAAAATTCAAGACTCTTAACCTCATTACCACATTAGTTGCCAACAAGACACTATTTTTTTGGCTGATTCATTTTTTTAAATGATGTAAGATACCAAAAATTTTACTGGGTTTGGGCTAGAAAGTAACCACACTTAAAATATTTTTATATATTATATATACACACATACATATATAAAATGTATACTTATATGTCTATATATTATATAGACATGGTATACTTTTATATATATTGTATATACACACACACATTATGTATACTTATATGTATATGTATTATATATACACCATGTACTTTTATTTATAAAGATATTTTATGTATATAAATATAATTTAATATATATATATAGTATACTTAAGGGTACACAGGAACTGAGGCAGCCAGTTCAGTTGCTCATTTAAAAACCAAAGTATCAGGTCTGTTTCTTGAGTTCTCTCCAGGGGGTCTACAGGCCTGCGGAAGCACAGAGGATGACGCACTGCTAGTCCCGCAAAAGGAGCCTCATTCCTAGAAGATGCCCACACCAAAGTGTACACACTCACACACATAAGCACAGTGCACACAGAGAGTACATGCTGAGCACACAGACACAAATTATATCCATGCACACTTATACATATACAAAGTACACATGCAAAGTGCATACATACATATATGAAGTACATACACACAAGGTACACATACACAAAGAATATATACAAAATTTCATGTACACAAACATTACACACAAAGTACACACATATACACAAAACACACACACAGAGTATGAAAAGTACTCAGGTTGATTTTTTAATGCCATTCATGAAGGCCCTAGTCAATGCCAGGCACTGGGGTGGAAAGTGTTTTCACACCTGCCATAAAGCAACAATTGAATGAGTGTTTATCAATCTTCCTAGCACCTCTAGAAGGCTCAGACTCATTGACATTTGCCTTTTTGAAAGAAGTGACTTTCCCTGGGCCACACCTCTAGTATATGATAGAGCCAGACATGACCTGTGCATTGGACAACTCTGTACTGCTCTCTAAATGTGCATGTATGTACATCCGGCTCCTGACACATCCATCGTGTTGACATATATGTGTCTCCCTGTGATACAGATATCAGCACATCACACATCTCAGGGTATAAAATGGTGCCCTCTACACTCTAGACTACTGATGCCATTCCAGATTTATTGCATTTATTTAAAAACAACAAACATTCTCAATTATTTCCACACTGCTCAGAACCATAATTTATTCAGAGGTATGAGCTATCAAGTTTCTCAGGGATTGCTTCAAAATGTCAGATCTAAAAGATGACTCCCATGTTAGTGAATATGAAACACCCATTTATATTTTTCATTTTTACTTTGATTTAATTTTCAGACAATTCAACTTTCTCCCCATGCCTGAGTGCCTAAATTCATTTCACTTGTCAAAAGAGACAAATTTTCATAATTACAAAATAAAACATGGTAGCCCTTCTTTGGTGACCGCATATTTCACATCATTTTATTTTTCTGGATGAAAATGCCTTTCCTAGTATAGTTGGCTTACTTCTGACACATTTTTTTATTCAGTCACTGCTTAGAGCAGACAAGGGTACAGGCTAAACATCCACTAATGTTTTGTTATGTTAATGAACATCTGTAAAAAGGGAAATGAAATTTCCCAACCCAGGCTGCAATGCTCACATCTTTCCTGTCACTTGCCCTGAAACAAAGTCAATGTTCTGAGATTACAGGCTGTAGCATGAAGCATGCCCTATCCTCTAAGTCTTCTCCCCTTTGACCAAAAATCTCTCAAATCACACCACCAGGCTCAGTCATTTCAGAGAGGTCCAAAGCATTTAGGGTTTTCTTCCCATAGCTGCCAACAACATGCACAAGATGTAGTGAGGGGGGTTTCTTAATAAAACATTTTTAATTTTCAAAATTAATATGTTCTTTATTTAGGAATTAGGAAGGAAAGCAGAAACATAAAAAGATGACCTGTAACTTCACCATTCAAAGCAAAATACAGCCAACATTTTGACATAACTTCAGATTGTTCTTTTAAAAATAAAATTCACTTTTGACTTGGTTAGGCTCTCGAACACTTGGAAATGAATTATTAATCATTAAAATTCATTCTACTTGTTGACAAATGGTTAAAGATGAAAATGGGAACAAAACATTTAATTATTTGAAACTTTTATCCAAATTGCAAAGTTCTAACTCAAAGACTGTTGAAATGACCAATCTGATCCCCAGCCCTACTCCTCCACACCCACCCCTGTACTGGACACACAGACCACTCACAAAAGAAAGTGATAAAATTTAACAAGCAGTGGTCAGTAAATGCTGCCAAGGGTGGAGAAGGACGAGAAACTGGAATGAAAAGCACATGTAGGGTGTGGCGGGATATCAGAGGGGTAGTTACTTTCAGGAGCCGGTTTAAAGAGACAGAGCAATGGAAACACGTTTGGTGCACACCCACACACACACACCTTCAGATACATACGCACATCATATCATCATTGCCATTGATCAGTGTTTTGGGGTAGCAGACTCAGGTGGAGAGGAGCATAAATAAGTTCCTTACTTAGTACTTACAGAATTGCTACCTGTGCAAGGGATAGGAAGGAAACAGGATTGGGCAAAGGAGGAAGCCGATGTGAGATGCCCAACAGAGGCCTACCCTTAGTCCACAAGGGGCTGTGAAGCCAAGATGCTCTTATGAGTTGTCCCAAGGTGATGTGAGAATACAGGCCTTTATACTTCCTATATTAACCAATCATTGTATGTAAGCTGCCCTGGGCAAGGTAATGCTTTTCAAATGAGACAAATCCTGAAACAAGATGATGTCTGAGGACTGAGTGTTGGCAGTAATCCCAGCAGTCCCCAAGGGAGAACTGAATGGCTTGTCACAGCATTCACTACACTAGTGTCTCACTTAGCAATGCCTTCCTCCCCAAATGAAAAGGCACACAGGCAACCGGACTCCTCAAAGTACTGCTACTGCAGTATTCCCAGAAGTCAGAGGCAGAAATCAGCAAGAAGCCACAGTGACAGAGAAATGCCAATGTTTGCACTCACAAGCAGCTCACCCAGGCCAAAAAAGAAAGGGAAGGGAAGGGAAGAGGGAAAAAAAGAAAAGGAAAGGCACAGGCCAGTTTGAATACTGCCTGATACAAAAATCAACAGGGCAGTCTGAACAGTGTGGACAGCCTCCTCTTGAGATATCACAAAACTAAATTTATCCAGAATCCCCATTTCTGCTGCCACCACAGCTACATTCCCAGACCAACAGCTGGTAAGGCTCAATATTTCTAAAAACTAATGACCGGAAGAGCAGACCTTTTCAACCCCCCATTTCAGCAGATGCGTTGGTGCTGGCAACAGGGTTCTCAGCTCCCACACTGAGCTCACTGCCCTGTTCATCAGAGGTTTAGGGATGTCCAACCAAGGAAGCACCTTCTATAGCAGGCCCTATGTGTCACCACTGGATGTCACACAGAACTAACTCCTTTCTCTCATTCTGCACCTAAGTGCCTTCTCACCTGACAAGGTGTGCACTATTATTCTCATCTTACAAATGAGGAAAGAGAGGCCAAACATCTTGTCTAAGATGACCTAGAGCATACACTGAACTGGAATTTGTACCCCGTTTGGGGGTCCCAACTTCGGGAGTTCAGTTCATTATGCATGGCTGCCTCAGCCTGTGGTCATGTCCATTGATTAGGTCATGTTTATGCCCTGTTGGCAACAGTGATACTTTTCTGTTGTCTGTGCTGCAGCTTTATTTTATGCACTCATTGCTGTCTGTTACAGAGGGGGTGACTCTCCCTACTCATGGTGAATTGTGAGTCTGTGGCTCCCTAGCAGGGAGTATCAGTCAGTCTCTACAGAATGAGAGTACACAGCAAGACAGCATCTCACTTCAGCTTCTGGAAGGACAAAGCTGAGCATTTTCTCTTTGAGAGAATGATTTCTCTCATTTGTACAATGTCCTAACTGTGGAGAGAAGAAGGTTGCCTTAAACCCCATCTGTGTTGCCTTTTTCAAGCTGAAGGTGTCCCATCAAACCTAAAGAATTGGTCTTTTGACAGAATATTATAGCAAAAATAAAATCCATAATAACAGATAATAAATTCATAGTAATACCCAAAAATTCTGTCAACAAGTGCCACATGCCATATGTGGCCAGACATAAATTGCCATAAGATGTGATATAATCCATGTTTTAATAAAATCAGAAAAACACAATATAAGCACTGGTTCTTCATCAAGTTACTTAACCAGCCTAAGACTCAGTTTCCCCATCTGCAAAACATGAGGCTTGAGCTAGGTCATCTTGAAGATTCCTCCCAGTGCTAGCATTTAACAATAAGAGTTCATAGACTTTTAATTTGTTCTGCTTGCCACAGGAAAAAAGTGAAAAAAAATGTAAAACTACTCCATAATATCACTCCCCAAAACAACAACAGTAAGCTTCCCTGCAGTGTTTGGAGCCCAATAATAGCACCCAGTTAGAAAATGCTTATGTCAGAGTTTTTTTTTTAACATTCTTATTTTACTATGGATGTAATAATAGAATCATTAGCAGACAAAGACCCAAAGCAAGCTGCAATACCCCCCACGCTCATTTGAATGTTTAGGCTATAAATTGAAATTAGAATTATAAAAATGACACTCTAGAAATTATTTTTTAAACTAAAAACATCTTTTAAAAAATTGAAATGGCACTCCAACTCAGTGGTTCTGCAGGCACCCTCTTCCCCACCACCCAAGTTAGAATGTCTCAATTATGGCAATATCACCGTTACCCTCTCAACTGAAATTGCCTGTGAGAGCTATATGATTTACATTTGCAGTTTATAAAATAAATTAGGCAGAAAAGAATCTCATAATCTCAAACACATTTAGTTTACCAGATTCCACAAAGGTAAATGGATGAAGCATGTGATCCCTGAAGCAGCAAATGATGACACTAATGATTCATTAACAAGTTTATTAGAAGAAATTTGATAAGTGCATAGATATTCTCTTCCAGACAACTCCAGGCAATGGATCAGCAAAACTCTCCAAGGCAAGCTCTTCCCAAACTCTGAATTCTAGTACAATTACATGGCTTTTAATAGGAGTGCAAAAGGGAAAACTGGGATTCTGGCCTGCTATTTTTCAGTGCTATACACACTGACTTAATTATGAAGTCAGTGCCCTATGTTTCAGGCTACAGAAAACACCATGGACCAGTGTGCACCTTTGCCCAGCAATTATCATCTCTTTTGAGATGCAACTGAGTAACGTCTGGATTACGGCAGTGGCTTCCCAGCTATTCTGCTTGCTTGCCACCCTTGCCCTACCCCCTTCTTCTTTCCACACAGCATCCAGAGAAATGCCTTAAAATTTAAATCATTTCATCACTGTTCTCAGCTCAACTCCACTTGGATG
Organism: Tonatia bakeri; assembly: GCA_004024845.1. NCBI lineage: Eukaryota > Metazoa > Chordata > Mammalia > Chiroptera > Phyllostomidae > Tonatia > Tonatia bakeri. The sequence continues at coordinate 68,900 of PVIA01006492.1, forward strand.
GGGGGGCAAAGCCCTCAAGATCCTACATAATGGGCTCCCTCTCATCTTCTGACCTCATCTTTCATATCCTCTCCCCTTACTCATTTTCCTTCAGCTACACAGGCCTCTGCTATTCCTGGAAGTTTGTACCTCAGAGCCTTTGTAGTTGTGGCTCTCTCCACTCTTTCTTTATACATTCATTCACACAGTGACTTCCCTTTCCTCCTGGAAATCTTGGCTCGTAGTTTACCTGCCCTGACCATTCTCCTTAATGCCTGTTCCTTCCCCTCAGGCACTTTCATACCTCATTACCCTAGCTGACTTTTCTTTTGCTCAATAAAATTAAAAGCTTCTAACATACTATTTAATTTATCTTTATGTCTTTTTTTAAATATCTGTAAGCTCCAGGAGAGCATACATTTTGCTTTGTGATGCTGTATCTCCAGAACTAAAAAGAGTAACTGGGAAGAGTAGACACAGAATAAATATGGAAGGAAGGAAGGAAGGAAGGAAGGAAGGAAGGAAGGAAGGAAGGAAGGAAGGAAGGAGAATATGTAAAAATAAAAAGAGCTCATTATACTAGGGTGGTAAAATTATCCTTTTTATTTCTAACATTTTATGCTATTATTAAATCATATTATAATTTAATTTCAAAACATCTAAACAGGAAATTACTGGCATTCTCAGGTTGTATGTCTTAAATGTGGGTTTTTGTTTGTTTGTTTCCAAATCAGTGACTCAATTGAGTGTGTTATTAAGAGCTGTAAATAAGAATCTCAAGTTATAGTAGCCCTGGCTGGTGTAGCTCAGTGGATTGAGCGCGGGCTTCGAACCAGGCATTGCAGGTTCGATTCCCAGTCAGGACACACGCCTAGGTTGCAGGCCATGTCCCCCAGCAACCACACATTGATGTTTCTATCTCTCTCTCTCTTTCTCCCTCCCTTCCCTCTCTAAAAATAAATAAATAAAATCTTTAAAAAAATAAATGTTTAAAAAAAAAAGAATCTCAAGTTATAGTAAACCTCTGCAATACTCATTTTATAAAGATGTAAGTCAGAAAATGGTGTGAATAGTCTGCAGTTCCAGAAACAAGGAAGAGAGGTTCTGGGAAGTGTGTACAGGTCCACACATGTTGCTTCCATTCTCTTTTCTCTCTTCATCCTTGTTGTTCAACCAGTTTGGGACTGTGAATGAGGGCATTTGCAGGCCAGCGAACACACATGTTACAAAGGAAACCACCTGGGCCTACCACCCCTTTATGTTCTGCCATATCAACTCAAACATTCAGTCCATCTTCCTAACCCTGTTTTGCAGGCCTGCTGCTCATGAATTGTTTCACATGCTTTTCCAAGTATTTTTGGACTTTATAGTCCAGTTCCCAGGGTCTAGCATCATAGTCAATTTATGCAAACTCAAACACATGTACTTGACCAAGAAGGAGGGAGAGAAGAAGGGAGGGAGGGTGGTAGGTGAGAGAGAAAGAAACCCAAAAGGAACACTGGCCAAGGGTGGCTTGTTGAGAAATATCAGGCTGGTCCCCAGCATGTTCAAAGGAAGCAACATATGTAGAACTTTATGAGCCAGTCATTTAGACTTTATGTGATATATGTTTCATGCTCTGATTTTAGACCTTAAGCCTAGAGTTGGATTTGGCTTCATTATCTGTTTTGCTCCCCAAGGCCACCCTTGCTTTGGATTTGCGTTTTGGGTTTTATAGAAAACCTACCACCTCATATCAGTGCCCCATACCCAGTCATTGTCAGAGGACCCAGTCCACTCTACACACACACCAGCTCACCACCAGTCTGAAATGGATGAGATGCCATTCATATTACATGAGCAAGAAATAGGGTGTTTGCAGAACTATCAGTGGGGCAGCAACTGGCCAGGGAACACTTAGTGTACTTATAATAGAAGTAATAAATAGAAGGATTTATTCAATAAACATCTTTAAAAAAGTACCAACTTAGTGCCAAAGCTGTTGAATGAGTAAAACTAATCAATGAAGAATAAATAAGTGAACAATCAATGAATATTGGACAGAATGTGCTAGGCAAAATTGGGTGCTAGGCACAGACCCAGTAGCACCTACCAGGTTCCTTGGAAAAGATGTCAAGTCAGTGTCTATGCCCTTCCCCCGCCCCAACAACCTGAAAGAATGGCTCATATATTCCTTCATCTATTTACTTATGTATGTATTCTGTTCAGTACAAGATTATAATTTAACTCTGACCCATTCAAAACTATTTTAATGAGATGATTTACCCAACAAATATCAATAGAGCATCAATTTTATGTCAGTTTGTGCCAGAACTTCTTTTCTGTGCACAAATCCAGGCAATTTCTTCTACAGAGATCAATAATCTACTTTTGGGCACATCAAGAGATGTGAGAATAAATCCAAATTCCACTGTACATTTTTGCATTTCTGTACTATCTCCATCTCCCCCCAACACACAAAAGGGGTAAAAAATCCTCTTTAGAACAGAAGCATTCAGGGGCCACTATCTAAATACATAAACCCTGTTGTTTTACTATTTTCCCTTTTGTCCTCATGCACTTTTGGCTTCTATTTATAAGAACCCAAATTAAAACTTCAAGGTCAAAAGGATATCTGACAGAGATATGAAAATTCTTAACTAGTATGTAAATGATACTTATGAAATACCCAAAGGACATGTCATATATTTTTAACTTGATCTTAGGATCTCTGAATTCAAATGTGAGGTATTACTTAAAGAGGATAAAGACAAATTATGTTATTCTAAAGAAGGAAGGGGCTTTTTCTGTGATAAATAAAAGATGCTTCCCTCCTCTTATGAGTCATGAATGACTAGAATGACTAGAATGACTAGACTCATCTAGTCTTGGTAAAATCTGAAATAGCCAGTGATTTGATTGCTTTTTCTGCTGTAAACACATCTAAAAAGTGAAGCCAATGGGATAAACAATAAACGATCCTGCAAAATTTAAATAATTTTGTTATTTCCCCAAATTACACCACCCTGAAAATGGTCTTTAATGCATAATATGAGCTTTCTCTTTCATATTGGCAATATTTAATTGTGACCACTGAACTGAATGATTTTGGCTGAGTGCGATTGGGTGGTGATAGGGTGGGGAGTGTTCTTCTTATCCATTAATAGGATTCACTATAATATTGATTCAATTCAATCATTTTACAAATGAAAGCCACAGAATAGCTTTCATCTTTTTCTATGTATTGTCAATAAGAAACCATGATATCTTCATTTGTTTCTTTTTCTTTCTAGATCCTCTAAATATTTTGATAACTTACAAAGGTAAGAAATGTTCAATATTGAAGAAAAACACCAGAGAATTTTTGAAATTTATTGTACCCCAAAGGCTGACAGCAAGAATATACTTTCTGGTACGTAACAGAGAAAAATGTATTTGGTGTGACTGGCTGTTAATATGTCATCAGGATAAATCATACATCTTATTCTTGGGAATTCTAATAAAAGAAGTCACTTGAGACATGAAAAGTACAAAAATAATCACCAATGGGCTCTGTATTTGACTAGAACCTGGGGAAATTTTCAAAGTGTTCATTCATACAGACACTTAAAAAGACATTGACCAAATTTATCATTGTCATAAATTCTTGCTGACTACAAAGTTTCCTTAGAGTAATTTACAATATCCATCATAAAATACTCCATCAAAAGGAAACACTTAGATTTAATACAAAACCGTAAACTCCCAAGGACTCAGGGACAATGGTCTCAGCCAGTCTCTAGAGAAGACAGAGTGATCTATGACTGGGTCTCACTTTTGTCTGATGTTCCTGCCTTTTGGATTGTCACACAACTCTGGTCTGTTTATCCCCCCAACCCTGGGCCTCTAGAAAAAAAGATGTGCTTTGAAATAACACTCTGGTTTTTCATCATCTATCTTAAGAGAAGGATGCTGGCATCTGGATACAATAATTGGGTGGCCAGAAGAAGTAATCTGGAATTAGTAAGGCAAACATCTTGAACGGAATCCAGGTTCTAGTCTCATGGTGGAGGGAAGCAAGTCCACACTAGACGTTTCTAGATGCCTCCATCGCTCTATCAAGGCAATTGGTTTCACTTTGTCTTCAGGCCAGGAAAACTGTTAATTAATTAATGGATCCCTTGCAAGATAAAATAAGTCTACACACTAAAGAACAGAATCATCAGCTTTCCATCTCTTTGCTGTTTTTCCCTATACGTTCTTAACACAGTCAGTCCCAACTCTGGCACAAACTCTGAAGATGACCCTGTGCTCCGGCCCCACAACTCTCACTGCAGCTAGGCACCTCCATCTAGGTGCACTTGCTGAAACTTCTAATCCCTTGCTCTAAAGGGAAACTCAACGTTTTTTTTCAAAACTGGCTGTCCTGTCAGTCTCACTATCTCATTTACTTGCCTGCAAAACCTTCAGTCTTGGCATCCAAGTTGTTTGCATCTGGCTTCTTGACGCCCTCACACTTTTCTGTCCTAGGTAGCCCAGGGCCAATAAACTGGTCCAGCCAGACATCTCACTCTCCTCCTCCTTTTTTTTCCTCTTCCTGAAATAAGTTCTACACAACATTTCCAAATAAATCTGCCCAATGTACAGCTCCATTAATGTCACTCTGACATCAGAACATCTCAATAGTTCCATATCTCCTAATATGGAGTCTGTACTTCTTACCTAACTTTGCCTTTCATTGTGATGACATGCTATTTAGCCTCACTTCCCACTACTTCCTTTAAGCAGTATGTGGATGTATGAAATGTCTTGACATTACACTGGTAACATTGCTCCTGTCCCGTCCTTTGCCTGGAAAGATCCATCTCCACTGTAACCGGTTGAAATCCTACCCTTCCTTCCAGGTAAAGCTGAAGTTCCATGTGCTCTACCAAAGATTCCTTTTCCCATGACCCCTATAAAAAAAGTTGTTTTGTTTTTCCATAAAACCTTGATCATAGAATACTGATTAAATGTTGCTTCACTGTATGATTTTTGTACATATACTTTATCTCCCATGTAAGGCTATGAGCTCATTGAAGGCAGGGATTCACCTTTGCTCTGATTCAAATTTTTATTACTAATTTAACATTTTATTGTTGAATGGATGGATGAGTGGATGAATAGAATTTATATTCTATACACATAGAACTGATGCACAAAACCATGGAACGGTTCTATTATCAAACTTTGAGCCTCAGTAATACTTTCCTCTCTACACCCTTGAGTCTTGGATAACTACTATCTAGATTATGAAGTAGGCATTTAAAGGAGATGCTGAAAAAGTGGCAGGATGAAGAATAAAGAGACTGAATGAAACATGATAAGATAGGACAATTTTCCCCAGAAATCTGAAGACCTGGCAATTTTGGAGGAGGGTGTTAAGCAAAAGAAGACCTGAACTGTATGTAGATTGTAGAAATAGGCCAAGTAAAGGCAAGGGAATGCAAAGAAGAGATTTATAGACAGAAGAAAACAGTCTACACATATGTTTGGATGTTTTGAGCGTGGAGTGTTTAGGGAAATGCAATAGTTGGAGATTACAGCTCAAGAAACTTAGCGATGAGAAATAAGACTGAAGATGTAGAGAAAGCCATTCATTAAAGATCGGCAACTTTCTAGAAACTACTCCCTTAGACAATTTCTTGTCTTTTGCCTGAGTCTGAGTTGGTTCCCTCAAAGATCAGTTATTTGGGGGGCTGGCAAGGACCAGAGTCAATGAATGTTGGCATCAGCAAGAAATGAGAACTACCATTGCTGAAGTTTTGCTATAACATTACAACTAGAGGTGGGATAGAGGGAAAGTGCCAAGAGAAAGCTAGTGAAGGAATAGGTTTGCATCAGCCAATCAGAATTACTAATTGCAATCTGAGCTCCATTTTTCTCATAGGAAGAAATGGAAGAGCAATGACAATCACAGAACAGACACTGCTCAGGTGCCAGATGCAGTGTTAGGCACATGAGATTTTCTCCTCACAACTGTATTCAGTAGGTACTATCATCCACACTTCTTAGATGATGAAACTAAGATGTTCAGAGATTAAGAAACTTGCCCAAATTCAAACAGGCAGTTCAGGTTTGGTTTGAACTGGGTTTCAAACCAAAGCAGAGGCATGCCCCAGGGCCCCACAGCATTAATTCTCCCCTCCCCTACTCAGCAGGGTTCTATCTCACGCTTACACAAGGCTGGTGTGGGCCATCACAAGAGCTGAAAAATCAGGCTCATTGGGAAAAGAGAAGTTAAAAGGCTGTTGCTGCCCAGGCCCTGATTATATTCAATCAGTAAATAAAGCTCAGAGAACCAGCAAGTTATCCACAGCACCAGAGTGCCATCAGAGGCTCACAATCAGGAGGGATAGAGCCATAAATAAATCCTTGCAATGACTTCACTCATTGCTTTGTCCTTTAATAATAAAGAGAAATCAGTGAATTACTGAAAGGTCAATGAAACACTTTTCTATAACCCTATAACCCAGAGAGCCCAGGGAGAACCTTCTGGGGTTGCAGCCCTCAAGCAGCAGGCCCAGCAGTGATGAGACAGAGTGGGAGAAGCTGCTGATCAATCAGACACCAAGGACTCTTGGAAGAAAAGAATTTTGTTATGGTTCTTTGAGAAAGAGGAAAATATAGCATAGTACAAGGGCTTCAAGGCATCCCACAGAAGGAATAAAGAGCATGGATGGAATGACAACAGTCCCCAGTAATCACGACCATAGAAATTATAGACAGCTCAAAGCCAGAGCTGCAGTCCACTGGCACACATTCACAGACCCTCTGTAAGGTGATGGACACAAGACCAGATGCCCAGGTCTCCCTGCAAGGCAGATTTCATCGTCCCATCTACTGGGAGAGCTGTCAGCAGGCAGCCTTCAGCTGTCAGCCCTTTCAGGAATTGCCTCACCCAAAGTCACACATCAATGTCAAATGGAGGCAGCAGCATAAAAGGCCAGGCCAAAGAAGGACAAGTCTGATGGGCTTGTATAGGTTCCTGGGCTCCTAAGTGGCAATGTGGCTTCCCTCTGTCTATCCTGTTTCCTCCCTCTCCCTTCCACAGATGTTGATCTGAAATATTCTCCCTAATAAGCACACTGCATGTCAACTCTGTTTCAGAAATGAATTCCCAGCACAGCCTGCCTGCCACAAGCCTGTGTTTTAACCTTATCCCTAGATTCTTCTAATGCCCCTATCTTAATTTTATATAAGCCCGATACATCCCTCCCCTTAGGCAACCAGATTCACGGATCTTCTGTGATGAAAGAAAGACTGGAGGGATAATGGAGAATGCAGAGAGAGGCTAAATGACCTACAATACAAAGAGCTAAGAGGGTAGAGGGGACAAATAAGAATAAATCCTGCATATACTGCAAGTTGGAGGAAGTTTTCAAGGTTTGATTAGATGAGAGTCTAGTTTGGCCAAAAGAAGATTGTATTAGTGATAAAATAGGTTTTAAGAGGAGTCACTAAGATTATGAATTGTAGCCCCATTGGTATTTTTTGGGAGACAAAAGTAAAAATTGGAATCACTTTTTAATTACTCCTGAGTGCTACACTATGTGTCTAATATGATTCCACACGGAATTTGAGGCCCTGACTTTTATAGGGTGTATTAGTCAGGGTAATTAACACTAGCTGCTTTAACAAACAATCCCAAATCTCAGTGGCTTAATATAATAAAGGCTTATTTCTCACTCGCATCATAGTTGATTTGGGAGGGGGGTGGCTCCTTTCCATAACTTGCCTCCAAATAGTCCATCTTCAAGATGCTGCCATTTTAAACATTGTCACTCAATCTCTGGGTCCCTATGCCACCCAGATAGCTTCCCATTTACTTCTATGCCCCACCCCACCCCCCAAAAAACTCCTTGATCTACTTTTCTCTACCTTGTTTTCCACTCTGAGAGGCTCATCTGTTTGGATTACAGATCACAAGGGCCCTTTCACCTCTGGCTTCCTGTTGAGTTTGGCCAATGGGGATCCAGAAAGGGAAAAGAAGGGGAAGGTTAATTTCTCCAGTTTCTCCCCCACTGAGTCACATTAAGAAGACCAGGTCACTTGACAATGGTCACAGTTCTCCCCAATAGTTCTCAACACCCCCCCCCCACATACACACACACTGTCTTCAGACTCTTTAATTATTTGCATTTGCTCCTTCAGGCCTCAGATTAGTAACAGCCCTACTGTCCTTTGTGACAGGGCACTTTAACATCCTTTGTGGCTTCCCTAGTCCTCACCCACACCTTTATAAATAGCCTTTTAGTTAAACTTCACTGGATAACACTAATTTTAATGTATCTTCTGTTTCCTGCTGTAACGAGGACTGACACCCCAGGAAAGAGAGCTGGGAGATAGAGCATTCTGTGTGCCCAGGAAAGAGGGACACGACCTGGAATGTGGAACACTGAGCATTTTCTCTATCACCCTCTTCCAAAGGTTCTTGCTTTTGTTTTTGTTTTTGGAGAAACAAACGCTATTGACATGTAGGGATAATTTTCTTAGTCTTTTTTCTCCATTTTATACTGTAATTATACGTGAAGTTTTTACCCTGCTTTATTTACTTATTTTCATTCAGTTCAACATATACAAGTATTTTTATTTCCCCTAAGCCTTCCTTTTTGATCCATGAATTATTTAGAATTGTGCTGTGTTGTTTAGTTTTCATATGTTTGGAGATTTTCCCATTACCTTTCGGTTACTGATTTCTGGTTTAATTCCATGTGGTCCTTTTAAATTTGTTAAGGTTCATTTTCTGGTCCAGGATATGGTCTGCTGCTGTTGGGCAGAAGGTTCTATCTATTGGATCCTGTTGATTGATGGTATTGAGTTCTTCTACATCCTTGATGATTTTCTCATTGTTTTATCACTTGTTGAAGAGAGGGATATTGAAGTATTCAACTATAATTGTGGATTTACCTACTTCTCTTTTCAGTCCCATCAGTTTTTGTTTGGCATGGTTTGTAGCTCTGTTGTTAGGTGCACAGACATTTAGAGTTGCTACGTCTTCTTGGTAAACTGACCCTTTCATCATGTAAGGTCCCTTTCCGTCCCTGGTAATTTGCTTTGCTATGCAGTCTCTCCCCCCCCCCCCGTATTAATATAGCCACTCCTATTCTGCTTTATTTTGATTATTGATATATAATTTTTCCATCATTCTACTTTTATCCTTTACTTTTTTTAATGTAATGTTACATTTGAAGTTCTTATGGATGGCATGTAGTTTTATCATATTTTTATCCACTATCAATCTCTGTGTTGTAATTGGTGCATTAGAGCATTAAATTAAAATAATTGACATATTAGGGCTTTAGGCTTCCATTTTAGTTCTTGTTTTTTATTTATTTCCTCTGTTTTCCATTTCTGTTCCCTTTTTTCTGCCTCCATCCAGGTTACCTGATCATTTCTTTAGAATTCCTCTGTGCTTTATCAATAGTGTTGTTGAGTGTATCCCTTCATATATATGTATTTTTAATAAGTGTTCTAAGTATTACATTATACATACATAACTTATCACAGTCTACTGATATTTGCATTTTACCAGTTCACATAACATGTAGAACCTTTACCTGCTCTTAAGTCTCTTTACCCTACCCCACTTACAGTGTAAAATATTTCTTCTATATACCTTAAAAATCACAATAGTATTACAATTTTTGCATCAATCATCAGACATATCTAAAAAAGTCAATATAGACAGAAAGTCCACTGTATTTATTCACATTTTTAGTCTTTTTATTGTTCTTTTTTCATTTTTAAAGTTCCACAATTCCTTCTTTTATCACTTCTTCTCTGTTTAGGGAATTTCCTCTAACTATTCCTACAGGGTAGGTCTGCTGGTAACAAGATCTGTTAGTTTTCCTTCGTCTCATATCTTCATTGTTCCTTCTTTCCTGAAGAATATTTCACTAGATATGAATTTCTGGGTTGACAGATCTTTTCTTTCAGCATTGGAATAGTAATATGACATTTCGTTCTGTCCTCTATGGCTCTTGATAAGAAATCTGTTGTCATCAAATTGTTTCTTCCACGTGGGTAAGGTATGATTTATCTCTGGCTTTTTTTTCAAGAATGTTTCTTTGTCTTTAGTATGAAGTTTGGCTATGTTATATCTTAATATTGATTTCTTGGAGACATACTACTTTGGATTTGCTCAGATTCTTGAATTTGAGGTTTATGTCTTTTGACAAATTCAAGAAATTTTAAAGCATTATATATTCAAATACTCTTTAAACTCCATCCTTTTTCTCCTGTCCTGTGTCTATAACATGATATTCTATTATAGTCCCTCGGGTCTCTGAGACTTTGTTCATTTGTTAAGTCTATTTTCATTGTTTCAAATTGAGTAATTTTTATTGTTCTATCTTCAAGCTCACTGATGCTTGAATTTGTTCCTTCCTTTCTCATGTTAAGTCTATCCATTGAGGGTTCTTTTCTGATGTTTTTTTAGGTTTAGTTATTTATGATTCAGTACGAAAATTTCCATTTGGTTCTTCTTTACAACTTTTTTCCTGAGACTTTCTATTTTTCATTTACTGCAAGCATGTTTATCATTGTTCACTAAAGCATTTGTGTTGGCTGCTTTAAAATCCTTGTTAGATATTCCAAAATCTGTGTCTTCTAGATGTTGGCATCTGTTGATTGTCTGTTCTCATTCATGTTGAGATTTTCCCAGTTCTTAGTATAATATGTGAGTTTCACTTATATCCTGAACATTTTTCTATTATAAGACTCTGGTTCTTATTTAAATTTTCTTTTTTGCAGGCTTCCTCTGAATCCCTGACATTTCATTATTGCCAGGTGGGGATGGAAGTTCAAGTTTGTTACTCAGTCTTCATTTAGGGTGGAGGGGTACCTTGTTACTGCTGAAGGATGGGACTCGTGCTTCCCCACTAGGCCTTCATTGGTACCACCATGGCTGGTTAGTGAGGGGCACCTCACTTCATTACTGCTCCTCCTGTGATGAGGGTAGACATCAGGGCTCACTGCTTGGTCTTTGATGATGCAGGGTTGGAGTGGTACACAAATTTTTTTTCATGGTGTTTTAGAATGATCTCTTTTGCTATACCACCACTTTCCTGGTCCTTTCACTAGAGAGAGCAGGCTTTTCTTGGGTATTTTTTTTCTCTGCACCCATTAGCATTTCTCAATTTGCTGATTTCTCTAGAACCCAGTGCAGGATATATGAAGCAAAAAGAAAACCCAAAGAGCTCATCATTGTGTCTTAGGTCTCAAGGTCCCTAGCTGGTCTGCTTTCTTCTCTCCACCTTTCAGAGTTTTCCTATGTTTCTTTTGTGGATAATACCCTAATATTTGCACTGTACTTAGTGAGAAGAATAGGTAGAAGTGGCCTTCATATGTATGTGAATATGCAGTGCATATGTGTGTATTTACTTTATCACTAAAGTGCTATATCAAGCATATTATAAAGTAAATTTTTAATAATTTAAAATGATTAAAATAAAATAAAATAAAATATTTTTTAAATGAAATTCTGTGAGTTACCTTGTGCACCAACCATACTGAAAACCAGTGCTTAGATTCCATACAAGGATCAGAAAAAGGGACCTCCCTTCTAGTACCTGCCATTAAGTTCTACTGTGTTCCACAGACACCCCTCAGGAACCTGTATCCATGCTGTTCAGACATGTGTTCCCTTGTGTGGCTCCTAAGCACATCATGAAGAGAAGTTGCAGGTGTGACCCTCTGCTCTATGGGGAACCTAGGAAGAAATGGATGGGCTGGCTCTGTTTAGGCTTAATGTACCCTCTAGGAGACAAGTCAGTTATGTTGATAAACAAGACTCTGAAAGGGATACAAATCAATGACAGAAGTCTTTATGTGGTGACTCTATGTAATGCCCCATGGGTAGCTGTAGTTTTAAGCACTCAAAAAAATCAGAAAATCCATTCCCAATCTTGAGTCCTGCTGAGCTTCTGTGGCTGCCAGTAGCACAGAGTATTCTTCAAAGCTGATGTTGGTGATATCTGCAACGTTTTGCATCTTTAAATGGCCTCAGGTGAAGGCAAGAGAGACTGCCAACCATGAGACAGGATTTCGTATCAAATGGGAAGACTTTGTGGCCTCAAACTGACGCCCTGCTCTACTCCAGAGACGTGAAAAAGTTGCCCTCCTTCCCTCCCTTCCCCTGTACATTTACTGGTAAATAAACACACACCTACGTTTAGCAACTATTTATTGAACTTCTACTCTGCATAAGGGAATAAACTAAGCACACCAGTTGGAAAGATCACCAAACCAGACATGATTCCATTATGAACTAGTGAGAGAGGGATTCTTATGCTGAGACTCTACTGTTTTAACTTACACATGGCAAATACATGGCATGAATGCTACCTAAATCCTCACCCACAGCAGACATCACTAATCAATCATGTCACAGTGCACAGCTGGCTTCAGACACCTCTCAACACATTTTCCCTATATTCACCACCTATCAATGACAGATAATCCACAGGATGGAATATGTTTGCCACCTCCAGATAAGGCTTTGTTCTCTGCTCCAGCTCTGTCTCATTTAGATCCTTTCAATGGTTTGTGGAAAACAAATAGCATACATGTTTCTGAGATCTGATGCTTATTATCTAGAATTGCTCTGATTGGGGAAAGACTTGGTGTGTACTTGATTATATTTAGTGTGAATCATCCTTATAAACTGATAATTTTTTCTGAATTATGTAAGCAGAGGATTTGTAATGCAGTGCTGTCCCTTTAAGATATTACCATGATGCAATTCACATACTTGAAAACAAATTTGACTTTTAATAAATGTTTTCCCTAAAAAAAATCTAAATACACAGTTGCAGGCTTCCTTGGGAAAGCCTTACATTGTTGCAGTCTCCAGGATCTTACAGATAACTCAGAAAATGAGAAATGAGCAATCACATGTCTCACCCATGTACTTTCCCTCTGTCTTGGGCTGCCTTGCTACATCTGATAGTCAGGCTGTAGAATGGCACCAATCTTTCTAATGGCAATTCCAGCCACACCTTCTCCAGTGAAATGATCTCTTTACAGTCTGCTACTATGGAACAGGACTTCAGGAAACATAAATTTGAATCAAAACCATAAAACCCATCTTTAAATTCCTCTTAGAAATACAGTCAATTCTCATTACTCATAGCACTTAGATTCTATAACAAATACTGAATTAAGTAAATACTGAACCACTGCTCCTAGGGAAGATGCAGAGTTAGGTTCCTGAAAGCCTCAGGTCACATTATCATCAACTGATTAATTCATAACCTTGTTTTATATATGTTTCTATTTAGTGACATCTTATTTAGTATATAGTTAATTTGTTCACACTGAATAAATGGCCAGCAGCACTGTAACTCATGCCTGAAGGAAGCTAATCTAACACACACAGTTTCTTATATAAGGCACATCACAGCCTTCTTGCACTTAGGAACACTAGATAGTACTTTAGCACCTATAGGCCTTCCCTCCCCCTCCCCCACAGGCCATTTTAAATAGCAAAATCACCAATGAAAACCACAAAAATGCAAAACCTGGCACTAAATAGATTATAAAAAGCACAGTTGTTTGCACAATGAGAGCTGAAACAAGAAGGCAGTCTCCATGTTGCACCTTAGCTGGAAACATGGGTCAATGACTTAAATTTTCCCCTGCTTTGTCCATGCATGCAAATAACCACAAAAGTGTCACAAGTATTGATTTGAGAAATTACAAATAAATTTTACCAGGTAAGCAGATTCACAATAGAATCCATGAATAATGAGAATTGACTATGTTACTGTCATGATTCAGTTAAGCTGTGTACTATCTGTCACATTAGGAGGTCAAGAGAATCTCCAAAGACTTTAGTATGAAGAAACTGTTTCATATATTTATTGAAAATCCAGGAAAAAATGTAGAGTTCTATCACTACAACCTGTTGTAGATTTATTTTGTCTCCATAAACCACCCTATTCCCTGCTCCCAATCTATTTCTTGGTTTACAGTGCAACTGAAACAAATACTACTTAGGGATTCTTTGTAGAGTGTTTAAACTTTCTTCCTTTCTTTCTTTCTTTTTTTCTTTCTTTCTTTCTTTCTTTCTTTCCTCCTTCCTTCCTTCCTTCCTTCCTTCCTTCTTTCCTTCCCTTCCTCCCTCCCTTTTCTTTCTTTCTTTCTTTCTTTCTTTCTTTCTTTCTTTTCTTTCTTTCTTTATCATTTTTTTAGCTTCCATGTAAGCATTCTTGTAATACCCAGCATCATTTTAATTTATTTATCTACTTTGAACAGTTTTGCTAATTCAAAGTAGTTGAGTGGAGGCCAGTGTAAGTATGAGAGAACCTCTACCAATCTCACCCTGTGCAATCTAAGTTTTATTCATTTCTGCAAAAAGATTTGTCCCATCTTGCTCCTTTCTCTGGAGGGAGAGCCTGGAACTCATTGACCAAAGCAACCCATTGAAAAAGACAACCAGGTCAAATGAGGTAACAGTCCCAAATAGCAGGTATGGACCCTCCATCCTTGAACTTCTCAGGCACCTGTGCATGGAGAAAGAATTATGTCATATTGCACTCTGGGGACCACTTCTTAGTATGGAGGCAAATGAGAGACTGCTGGAAAAAGGCGTGTGCCTAGATTAGGTGCTGCAATAATCCTAGCCAGAGAACTTTCCCCTTCATTGGTGGAGCATGTTGGGCCAAGAGAAGTCAGTGCCTAGAAAATGAAGTAATGTCTCTCAACTTACTCTTTAGGGAGACATCTCAACTTGGAAGCTCTGTGCCAGCTACAAATCCTGCAGGTAATATCCAAAAATGACTTTTCCACTGGGAGGTAGAGATAGTATGGTGTCCATCCCTGCAAATGTGCTCAGTTTGGCTTCATACTACCTTAAGACCCAACCCTGGATTCTAAAGACTGTGGGAATGAAGGAGGGGATTTCATTAAAAAAGAAGTTCAAAAGGAACCCCAGCAGTTTGCTACAGATAGATTTCCACTGTTAGGCAAAGTGACATCAGCTCTCTCAACTGTGAGGGTATCCTCAAGCAGATGTTTGGAAAGAAAGACAAATGTGCAGATTAACTTCCTCTTTTTTCATCAGCCTCCATCCCATCCTTCTCTCACACACACTGGACTTGACACACAATACTGTTGTCGTCCTCCAAGATGAGGCACCGAGGTGCAGGAGGGAGCAGGAGCTTTGTGTTAAGTGCCTCCTAGAAAGGCACTATGGGGTCTTTTCCTGCATGGGAAACATTTATGCCAAGCTTTTCCCCATTTCTGGTGCTAATCTCATCTGGTTAGCTGCCTCTACTTCCAGCTTCATGCAATTCTCTTTGCCAGCTGCACAAAGCAGATTCCAAAGTCTGATGAATGAGTTTACCTGGCTAAGCTATTGTGTGTTCTGTTTGTACTTTCTTACTAAATCTTTTGGTAATAAAATACCATATTTATGGTTTTGAAAATAAAAAAACCAACCCTCATACATCTTAAAAGTCTCTTCATGCACAAGATGCTTCCAGTAAATGGGCTTAACAAGTGTCCACTAATTAGATATTCAATTCTATATTTTGCTTGCATTTGTCATTTTATTTGTATTATATTATCTGGCACACAAAGTGAGTTAATAGTACAGTACTTGTGTTACTCTGAGTACTAAGTATGCGAGTTTCCTGTATCGCTGAGTTGCTACTATTGCAGCTCACACATGAAATGGCTAAAAGTTACTAGCTCGAAATTATGACAGAAAGACCTTGAGAACATCAACTATGTAAATAAATGGCAACATGTGAGCTGTCCAACAATGTCAGTGTTGGTTTATCTGTACAGGCTCTGCAATGAGAGGGATTTATTTACATTGGTATGTAGTCTACCAACATTTTCAGCATCTAACAATTTTCTGCAAAAATAGCAACTGATTTGTAAACACCACCAGAATATTTTCTACCTGCTCTGTGATGTCTGAGGGTGTATTTTGTTTTCATGTTTTATGTGGCTCTTGTTTCCATTTCTGTTTGAGTGTAGAGCTGTACATAAACTTGCAGCAGTTAAAACTTTGTCTTGCTGGAGAAAAAAGAACTAAAGGTGTGCATGACAATTGGTGTATATGAGAGGAGAAATTTGAAGGAAAATGCTTTAGAGAGAAAGTCAGGGGTAGTTGTCAGGTTGTGAGAATTATTTTTCCTATAGGGTACAGGATTTTGAATAAAGAAAGTATTTCCCACAAGACTGAGAATAGGCAAGATAATAGTAAGTTTAGCCCTGTGTTGTATGCTCCTTTAAAAAGGAACATACATAATATAATAAAAGATTTAAAAAGTGTTTATAATGAGTTATATAAACAGATTTCTTGCAGGATGACTTGTTTTAGCTGTGACCTTACCACTTCAAATAAATGTAATTCAAATGAATTTTTCACGAAAAAGAATCAACGAAATAATTTTCTAAGACAAAAAGTATAAAGTGAAGCAGTCCATAGTTGGTTTGGGGACTCTCATTGTTATCAGGAATCCAATCTCCTTCTATCTTAATCCTCTACCAATCAACAGCTTCACCTCGTGATCTAATGATGGCTACTTAAGTTCCAGCCATTACATCCACATCTGAAACAATGGGAAGGTCAAAAATGCCTTCTTCTAAAGGAGTCATATCCCATCAGATGTCCTTCCCACATTGCCAGACAATACTTCATATCCAGAACTTCCTCATCTGGACCTACTTAAATGCAAGAGAGGCTGAGAAATGTGGTCTTTCAGCTGGGCACGTTGCTGCTCTGAGGAAATTTAGGGCTCAGTTATTAAAGTAGGAGGGATGAATCAGTATTTGAAAGTAGATGGAAATCTACAAGGTTTTGCTTAGGAGAGAGAAAAAATGAGACAAGAGTTCCATGCCCTGACTGGGCCTACAGGAGAGACAGATATTAATGAAAGAACCACACCAATACAGGTGAAATCACAACTGGGGTAAGTTAGATGAGTCTGTAGTAAGAGGAATTGGCAACTCAGCTGGGCTCTAACTGCAGAGCTGAGGAGTTGATGATGGGCTGGAGGAGAGAGAAGAAAGCACTTCCCATTAGCTGATGGATATATTAATTAGGCCAGACAGAGAGTCAGGGGCCAACCCTAAGGCCCTGCAGGTGAAACGAGTGACCTCCTAGCCCCTTCTAGTAGCCTTGGGGAACATCTGCCATAGCGGGGACAGGAATTCCATGACTGCAGTTCCACTTTGGAAACTTTCTGGCTATGTGGGATGTGGGAAGGAGCCTTTCAGGTAGAAGTTATTGCAAAAATTCATGCCAGCAGGTGGTCGTGCAGATTAGGGGAATGACAGTGAAAATACAGAAAAGTGATGATTTCCAGAAAGAGTCAGCCTGCCCTGAAACACTCAGGGTACAAAGCAAGAGCTTTCTCTTGGGACAGCCACACTGTGGGATGCTTTTTTCAGGCAAGAGAAACAATCATTTCCTGATCTGTAGTTCTACCTACCTAGGCCTGGGTGGGCAGGCACGCTTCTGAGGAAATTGAGCAGCATTTAGAGATGTGGGCACCCTGTGGTCCATAGCATCATATAATAATGAATCTGAGTGGGAGGGGGCCTTAGGAGAGAAACTAGCCAGGACCTACTGGCAGCCTGTGATTTTTTTCCTTCGTGCATTTTCCTGGCTCCCAGCTAGGTTTCTGATGTGGAGCAGAGGCTCACCGAGGTGAGCACACTGACTGGCAGGACCTGCCAGGGCCTCACTGTGACCAAGGCATCTTGGTGGGGGATGGTGAGGACTGAAATGGTGGAATCCTCACTGTTTTACCTGCAGCATCTGCCTGGCCCAAAGAAGGCCCTCTATATATTTAATATTTATTAAATGCATAGATTAATACATCGATTGCTCTATGATCAGACTAAAGAAGTGGTAGGAGAAAAAAGGAAGGAAAATAATGGGGTACCTCTAGTGGGAGAGAATAAGCCAGGGAAAAAGGTGGAAATTCACAGAGCAGATTTTGTGTAAATTCTGCCTGCCTGTGAGGCATTCCTATCATAATAAAGAGCTGTTGCTACAACAGCTCCCACTTCTGGTTCACATCCACCTTTGCCTATGCGGGCACCATTATCACTGCCTTTCAAGTTCCCTCTGGCTTCGCTGCTTCCTTGAAGTTCCCACTCATAATGCCCTCTCCAAGAAGTCTGCACATTCTCCCTTTATTCCAACTTCTCAAATCCTTCCTCTAGCTCAGTCCCTTCAGTCCAGGAAATGCATTCACTGTGGTAGACGCCTTTTCACTCCAGTTCTAGCAGCAATATCTCACATTGGCTCTGGAGTCAGACACACTTGTTGGGGTTGGATTCCAGTTCACATGTCTACAAAATTGGAGGTGATCATAATGCTGGCTTATCTGGTTGTGACCATTTAATAAGAGGGTCCATGAAGAACACTTAATACCATCTAGTTCCTAGTGGTCACTCAGTAAATTAAGCACAGCTATTCCACATGACCTTGCTGCCTGTCCCTCCCTCCCCCACATTCCTTCTTAACTTCAGAGCTGGTGGCTCTTGTAGCACAACCACAACCCTTATAGGCTATAAAAATAGTAAACTCATTTCATACAAACAACCCAGTGAGAAAAGTTCCATTATTATTATCCCCATTTTTCCCATGAAGAAAATAAGGCACAGAAAGGTGAGGTAACTTGACCAAAGACACAAAGCTTAAGGGTGGCAGCAACCGAATTTAAACCCAGGCAGTTTTCATAAAGCCCACACAATTAACCCTATACTCAGAGCAGAAGAAACAATTGTCCTTAATTCCTAAGGAGAATTTTGTCAATTCTCCTCCAAAGAATCTGAAAGGGTAAGTCTCTCCCTTCCCCTCCTCACCTGAGAAATCTAAAGCTCTCCAGTTGCCCTCCCGAGATAAGATTTGACTATTGGGGTCTGTCTGAGGCTCCGTGTCCATGGTACAGTAGCACAGGTAGATCCCAGGCTGAGACTAGAGAAGGAAATTGAGAGGAGAGGAAGATGAAGACAGGATGCTGAGATTTGCCACCCATAGTAAATCTAAGCATCTTGAAAGGCAAACAGCTGAGAAAAGAAAAAAAAAAAGTTTGTACTTTCCATTCATTCATTCAATATTTGTTGTATTAGTGTTTACTACAAGTACAAGAACAAGAAAATTCTGGTTCTCATTGAGCCTACCTTCTGGTGCAGGAACGTAGCCAGTGTTTGAGTCAGAAAGCAGAAAACATACATATTAGAGAGTATTAAGTGCCTTGCAGAGATGTGACAGATCGGGGATTCTCTGCCTCAACTGCACATTAAAATCACCTGAAGTGGTTTTAAAAATCCAAATGCTCAGGCTGCTTACCATACCAATTAAATCAGAATCCATGGAAGGTAGGATCGGGGCATTAGTATTTTTAAAATACAAGTAAATCCAACATATAGCCAGGGCTGTAAACCTCCTTGACAGAGACAGCGTGGTTGTGGAAGTTATCTCTGAGATAGTAGCTTTGAACAATGACCTGAATGTCCAGGAGAGAGATACACAACGATCCAACGGAAGACCATTCCCGGCAAAGGTTTGTAAGCTCTAATGCCTAAACTTCCTGTGTGTTTATAGTCAGCAGCCACTAGGCTTATTTTCTCAAAGTTAATAGACAGTGTTATTCCCAGGGTTCTGAGTTGCTGGCAATGGAAACCAGATTTTGCTATGTTAAGTAGAGAAGTAATTTAGAAAAGGCAACTGGAGTCCACAGAATGAATAAGAAGATGGAAGAACCAACTTTGAAAATGGGCATGAACCAAGCCAGTCTTAGAGAACCAAGAGTCAGCAACTTTTGGCAAACCAGCTGGACAAGGAAGCTACCACCATGCTACAGATCCTACTGCAACTGCCCTCAATAAATTCTAACTATCCTTTTATCTGGCCCCACTGAAACCTGACTGACCAAGAGGAGGGCATATGGCCACTCTCTACTTCCAGAGAATCTCCCTGCTATAGCTCCAATCCAGTGGAGTTGGGTGCAGGACAGCCAGGAAATGAGATCCTTCTACCACAGACAATATCAGCATGCGCTTCCCAGCTTGTGGTGCATAGTGTGTGATTATGTCAGTATTAGCTCCATGAAAACAAGTGTATTGCCTTTTGTTTCTTTGCCTTGTAATCTTCTTGCCCCACTCGCATCGAATGGTATTTCTCTTTTCAAACTGCACATCCCCAGCAGAGATCTCTTGAATGAGTAAAGTTGTTTTTATTTTACATCTTGCAAATGTGCTCAAAGAAAAATTTAAAAAGAAAGTCTAGATTGCTTTGTGATTCCTGTACTTCCTTCACCTTTTGCCATTCACCCTCCAAGTGTATCTTTCTCCAGATTTAAGCCAACTATGACCCTGACACCCTTTCCCTAAGCACTGCCCCATCAGCCTTCACTCACAGGCTGGAGTGAAGGTCACAGGAAGGAAAGACACTCTGCCACAGACTCCTCCTTCCCAGTTTTCTTCCCAATTCCAAGATTCAATTGTGCCAGCGAGCCATGTATCCTCTTTGTGTACGATGCCTAAAAAACTTGCCTTTTAAATGATTCTGATTAAACAATCAAAGAATTGCATTCTAAAATTTGCAAATTCATTATATTCTAAAAAAAATTAACCCATGGAGTAAAATTTCTATTTAAAAATATGCTCTGAAATTTCAGAGTATATTTTTACTCATACAAGTTATGAGGCCAATTTTGACAGACAGCTTCTATTGCCTTTGGCATTTAAGTAATGACCAGAACTGACAGTGATCTGCTGGCACACTTGGTAAAGTGACAGTCTGCTCCATTTCTTCCCCTATTATAATGTGGTGGGAGCAAGTATGAGGGAAAGGAGAGAGAGAATGAGAGTGGGAAGGCAGAAAGGGGAAAGACTAAAGGGGAGGAAAAAAAGGGAAATGTGGTGGAATAATTATTTCCAAAGATGTCCATATACAATTCCTCAGAACCTGTGAATATGTTATGTTACATGGCTAAGTGGAATTAAGGTTGTAAGTGGAATTAAAATTGCTAATCAGCTGACTTTAAAATAAGAAGAGTATTCTATATTATCTAGGTGGGTCCAGTGTAATCACAAGGGTTCTTAAAAGTGGAAGAGGGAGGCAGGAGAGAGAGTCAGAGGAGGCATGACCACTGGAGCAGGGTCTGAGAAATGTAGTGTTGCTGTCTTTAAAGATGGAAAAAGGACCTACCAGTCAAGGATGGGAGTGGCTTCCAGAAGGGGGAAAAAGCAAGGAAATGGATTCTTCCTCCTAGAGCCTCCATGAAGAATGCAGCACTACTAACACCTTGATTTAGCCTAGTGAGATCTGTTTTTAATTTCTGATCTACATAACTCTATGGTAATTAATCTGTATTTTTTAAACCACCAAGTATGTGGCAATTTGTGACAGCAGTAATAGGAAAGTAATATACAGAGCATAAGAATGAAGGAAGAAAGCATTTCTTGGTATAACACCTGTGGGCCAGGCACTGAGCTGGGAGAATTAACATGAGCTCTTGCACTTTGTTGCATTTGTGGTGCATTCTGGACATTTGAAACAGATACTTTCACAAGCAAATGAGCTCACTTAAAGTTCAAGGGAGGTATGCCCACCCTGAGCAGAAATGTAAAGCCAAATGTTAGGGTGGGTATTAACTTGGTAAAAGGAATTCATGGACAGAAAATGAAAAGTCTTGTTTGTGAGACAGGAGATGAGACATAGCATCACTAGGTAAAAAAATATGGACAACTTCCCCTTCTAAGCCACATGGTACATGAGCATGAGGTCAGCACTGGGAGAAATGTGGAAAGACGGTGTCAAAGTAGACATGGAAAGTCAAACTTCAAGAGAGGCTAAACTCCAAGGAGGCCACAGCAAGCTACCACTCCACACCCACTAGGATGGCTATAACCAAAACAACAGTTGACAAACAGTGTAGACAAGGATGTGGAGAAATTGGAACCTTCCTGCATTGCTGATGGGATTGTGAAATAGTGCAGCCACTTTAGAAAACAGTCTATCAATTCTTCAGAAAAGTAAACAGAAAGTTACCACAAGACCTAGAAATTCCACTCTTAGATATACACCCAAGAGAAATGAAAACATACGTCCACAAAAAAAAATGTATACATGAATATTCATAGCAGCATTATTCATAAAAAGCAAAAGGTAGAAAAAAACCCAAGTGTCCATTAACCAATCAATGATATATCCACAAAATGAAGTAATATTCTGCCATAAAAATGAAGTACTGATAAATTCTACAACATGGATGAATCTTGAGAACCAAGGAAACTTTCATTATGCCAAGTGAAAGAAGTCAACAGGAAATGCCTCATATTGTATGATTCCATTTATACAAAATATCCAAATAGGAAAATCTACAGAAACAAAAAGTAGATTAGCTCACTAGTGTTGGGGAGAGGGATGAGGGTATTAGTGGGGATGGATGTGGGATTCCTTTTAAGGGTGATAAAAATGTTCTAAGGCTAATTGTGGGGATGGTGGACCAATTCTATAAATATATACAAAGAAATACTGGAATGTATACTTTAAATGGGTAAATTGCATGACGCATGAATTATATCTCAGTAAAGCTGTTACAAAAAACAAACCAAAAAAAAAAAAAAATGCAAGCAGGATCAAAATAAAATGCCCAAGCCAGGATCAAGGCTGAACAAAAGCAAACACAGGCTGATGAGAATGCCATAAAGGTTTGTCTGGGACAACTCTTGCTACCAAAGGCTGCTGACAAAGATTCTTACCAAGGCTGGTAGCCAACCCCCACGGGGAAGACCTGCTTCTTTCCTAATATGAAGCATCCGGCAAAGGTGAGGTCAATGACTCCAAGATGTTCAGCTGCATGGTGTCGTTTGGCACCCAAGGACTGTCACTTCTGAGACCAGAGGAAGTCATTTCCTATAATGGCTCCAAAGGAAACTGCCCAAATCATCTATAAGTTTCTCAATCTCTGCTATTCAAGAATTGGGGCTGTGGAGTCCTTATGGAAATGGGTTGCACTTACAGTACTAACAGAATAGGGAATTCTAGTGGCCCCATTTCTGGCTATTTTTCAAAGTTCCAATGCTTTTGGACTACAAAAGAAAAAGAAGAATAGAGAAGAAATGAGAGAAGAAGGGCCTAGGAAGGGGGTACTTGTGACCACAATGTGTCTGAGGGGTCATTTTATCCCTGTCTGAGGCTGCACACAACTGGAAGCCCCTATGGCAGGCCCTGTACTCACATGCTCATTGCTCTGCCCCAGCTGTTCCAGTGCTTGGCATGTAGCGTGCTATCATAAATACTGGTTAACTAAAGCATATGGGTAAAGAGTGGCAGATCATGTAAAATTCTAGCCCTTTTTATCTCTTGTTACCTCTAGTCTCTGTATAGAAATTTATTTTTCAATCATATGAATTATGACATCATCCCCCACACACACACTGACACACACACACACTCACACCAAGGCAAAAGAGACAGAAGACAGTGGAGCTTAAGGCTAATGTGTTACTTTTACTTTGGTGTCCTTATAAGCAATCTGTCCCAGGATGGGCAGCTAAGCCCAGAGAAAGAGCAGGAAGGCCAGTGCAAGACACCAGCTCTCTTAGCAACTGAGAATTTTCAGAAAGAAAAAGGAACATAAATGAGGTGTATGTATGCTGACACCAAGATTGTCCTTTTTGGTAGTTTTAAAATATGTCTGTAGTCCTTCCTTCAAAAAGAGGGACCCAATTCCCCTCCTTAGAATATGTGTTGGACATAACTCACTCATTTCTAGATAATGTGGAGAAGATAGCGTGCGGCCTCTGAGGGCAGGTTGTGGTTGGCTAAGTAATGTCCATATTCTAATCCCTAGAATCTGTGAATGTTTTCTTAAATGATGAAAGGAGCTTTACAGATGTGATTAAGGGTCTAGAGATAAGAAGATTATCCTGGATTTTCCAAGGGGCCCTTATAGGAAAGAGAAAGACAGATAGGATTTGAGTACCAAAAAAATTCACAAGCCAAGAAATGAGGATGGCTTCTAGAAGCTGGAAAAGTCAAGGAACTAGTCCTCCTTAGAGCTTTTGGAGGGAACATGACCCTGTGGACCCTTGTTTTTGGCCCAGTGAACTGACTTTGGACTTCTGACCCACAGAACTACAAGAGAGTAAATCTTTATTGTTTTAAGCCACCAAGTTTTTGGTCTTCTGCTACATGAGCTGCAGGAAACACATAGGTCATAGGAGACATTGCCGCTGCCACCTTGCCCTCTTGGATTACCCAAACATCAGCTGCCATGTTGTGAAGACGCTCAAGAAGCAGCAAAGTGTGTGTTTTCACACCAGGAAGCCCTTCCCATTGTGCTGACCTGGCATTCAGCATAGAACAGGCACCTCAGCAGCACCTCATCTGAGTGCTGAGGAAGTTAGGGTGTGGTGTATACACCAATTTCCATCAGTCACTGGGATTGGTAGGGGAAGGTCCCTGGCATGGAGGCGAGAGGGATACTACTTTCTCAAAACTGCCAGTCTGATGGAGTGAGTTTTGGTGGCAAGGGAGAGTCAGGGGAATAAATACAGGTTCTGCCAGTTGAAAGTCAGAAAGGCTTTCACTGAGACAGTAAGAACAGGGTATGTGAGCAGGGTCTGGCAACTCCTACTACATCAAGCAATTACAAGTGGGGGATACAGCAAAGGGTGAATGACCAAATAAGAGTCTGCAGAAGGATGAGCAGATGGTAAGAAACCCAAATGTGGACGTACTATACTATTATTGCATTCCAGCTGTGTGACAACAGTTAACATGCAGAATCCCTAATTCTTCAAGAGCATGGGTGGCGGGGAGGGGTGCAAGGGAGAGAGGGCACATCACTCCCCTTTTGAGGATGGGAATTCTGAGGCTCAGAGGATTTAAGAGGCTTGTCCAAGGCTACCCTAGGCCGGTAAGCACAAATGGAAGAGGCCCTCATTTCCAAGCTTTGTCTCCTGTCGCCCCTGCAGCTACAAGGGAACTGTCTTTAAAGCAATAATAAGCCTATGGCTGTCTCCCAACAGCCAGTGATCTTTCAGACTTCACAGCCCCTACATGTCAGTGTCATGCTACTTTTACTTCCAAGTGTCATCCGCCACTCTACCTGCCTCTAATTTTGTGTGTACAAGTGTGTGCATGCACATGTGCATAAGCATACTCAGTCTGTTGTGCCGCCGACATCACAGAGTGGCCCTTACACGTAGCAGGCCACACACGGCACTTGTCTTTGGGAGTTTAACCAGCGTACACAAAAGCAAATATTTGAAGTTTACCAAACATAAACCAAGTAAAACCTAAGTCAATCAAAAATGACTAAACACCACTTTAGTCCAAATACATGTTTCTAAAGGTCACAGCTGGTGTAATTATCCATGCTAGACTTAGCACGCATTCAGCTGTGTGCTTAAGACTGCCAAGAACTGGAATACATTCAGAATCCTTAAATAAGAGTCACCTTGTTTTCAGAAAATGCTTGTTTAAGTCAGACTCGGTGCTGGGAGAGTTTGGGGGAAAGCCTATTAGAGTTTAATGACCCTTTGAGAAAATGCATAGGGAAACTTCTTCGAAAAAGGAATAGGAATACACATCAGAGCCAATTTCTTATAATATGTGGGTTGAGCCCTCTTTCTTGAAAGAAAATAAGTCCTGACAAGTATAACAACAACAACAAAAGAACACAATAACAAAATGAGCAGCCCAGGAAGTGGAAAAAACAAATAACTAAATGCAGGCCCAGCCAGTGGTCTCAGAAAACTGTGACCTGTGGGGAATGAGTAAGCAACATTCACCAGTTTTCCCCCACCCTTTGGATCTCAATAGGCAGAGCCCCAACCCAAACCGTCCATCTCAGTGAGCATACAACTTGTGCTGGAGTGGTTGTTAAACTGTGTTCTATGGCGCCCTAGGGTGCTGTGCCAGAGTCTTGACAATTGCCATAGAAAATGATGGGCCAGACGAGGGTAGAGGAGTTCCTCACTTGTGCCTCAGCAGCTTCTTTCTTATCTGCTTTATTGTTTGAACTTCCACCTATGATTTTTTCTCCTATTGCTACTAAATAGATATCTAATTTGAAAACCTCAGATTTATATACTCTCTGAGGTTCATGATTACCCCATGCTCAGAGAGGAATTTATACCCTGAATGTCTTTCTGGAGAAGCAGAGGCCAGGGTCAGAGAACCAGGTCTAGATGTAGGAGGACAACAGGCTGGTGGTTAGACTACAGAGCACAGAGCTTGGAAAAATCTGGAAAAGAGTAGGAGATAGGGAACAAGGGGGAAGCAGGAGTATAAGCACTGGAAGGGCAGGGATTTCTGTCTGTCCTATTTACACACTGCTGCATTTCCAGGGCCTATGAAAGAACCTGGCACATAGTAGGTACTCAATAAGTGTTTATTGATAAATGAATGAATAAATAAATGAATGAGGCACTCAGTGGGAGAGACCAATCAAGAGACCATATGCAAGGATGAGCCAATGGAGTCAAGCACTCTCGGACTAGGATAGTTAAATGGAGCCAGCCAGTGGGGACAAAGGGATAGGAGTGATTGAAGCTTGAAAAGATCATCCAAGATGCTGAAACAGAGACTTGGGGAGCAGGGCAGCCACATTCTCTAGGACACCTAATAATGTCTCTGTGGGTAAGAAGGGAGCTGTTGAAGGCATTGACCTTTGAAGAAAAGTCTGCCCATTTTCTCTATGGCCTGAGGAATAAAATGATCAAATATGTAGGAAATAGTAAGACAGTTCCACAATTAAAAGATCCTAATACTGTACTCATAGAATTCAACCATCTCCAGGAGAGTCAATACCAACATTAGTGGAAATGAGATCAGGAACAGGGTACAAAAAGGACTTCAACTGAGTCTGTAATGTTTTACATGATCATATCAATAGAAGCAGAATTTGATAAAATCCAGCATTCATTTTTTATTAAAAATACTCTTGGCAAAGTTGGAATAAAGGGAACATACCTTAATAAAATAAAGGCCATATATGACAAACCCACAGCCACCATCATACTAAATGGACAAAAGTTAAAAGTGTTTCTCTTATGACATGAATAAGCCAGAGATGTCAGCTTTCACCACTCTAATTCAATATGGTACTAGAAGTCCTAGCCACCGCAATCAGACAAGAAGAAAGAAAAGGCATCTAAACTGGAAAGGAAGAATTAAAACTGTCCTTATTTGCAGGTGACAAGATACTGTACATACAAAACCCTCAAGATTCCACCAAAAACCTACTAGAACTGATCAATGAATAGCAGGGACACAAAATAAATATCCATAAATCAGTTGCATTTATATACACCAATAATGAACTATCAGAAAGGGAAACTAAGAAAACCATCCCATGCCCAATTGATTCAAAAAATAAAATACCTAGAATAAATTTAACCAAGGATATAAAAAACCTGTACTCAGAAAATTATAAGACACTAAAGAAAAAAACTAAAGACATTAATAAGTAGAAACATATACCAGATTCATAGTTAGAATTAACATCATTAAAAAGCCCATACTACCCAAAGCAATCGATAAATTCAATGCAGTCCCTATCAGGATACCAATGGTGTATTTCACGCAAATAGAACAAATATTCCAAAATTTATATGAAACCACAAAAGACCCTGAATAGCCACAGCAATCTTTAAAAAGAAGAACAAAGTTTGAAGAATCATGCTATATAATATCAAACTATATTATAAGGCCATAGTAATCAAAACAGCATGGTGCTAATATAAAAACAAGTATAAATGGTATTAGGAGATCCAGACAGCTACATGCAAAAATATGAAAGTTGACCACTAACTTACACCATACACAAAAATAAACTCAAGATAGACAAAAGATTTAAGTATAAGTCTCAACCCCATAAAAGTCCAGAGAAGAAAAAAGGCAGGAAAACTTCAGATA